>JANHFX010021304.1:42994-105684 GCA_027560015.1 Chloroceryle amazona | reverse complement strand
TTTGTGCCTGTGGGTTCAGCCAGCAGGAGCCTGTTGAAACAGAAAGTGACTGGCAAATGGGTTTAAAAGGAAAAAATCGCAGTAAAATTGTGGAGGGGAAAAGACCACAAGGCCTGCAGAGCTGCCCAGTGTTGCTTATCTTCAGTCCTTCGTTCTCCTAAGCAGCTTAGCGAGGTGTAAATGAAGGGAAGAGCGCGGTAAAGGGTGGAAGACATCCAGAGAGGGAATTTGAAACGTTGCTCTAAAGCCCTTATTGAGGGGGAGAGACGGTTGGTGTCGCTTTCTGTTTGACAGGCAGCTTGCAAACTCTCGTACAGCTCTTTTATTTTTAATCTCTCGTAAGTCAGCGTGCCGCAGTTTAAAGCCCTGAGTCAGTGTGAATCCAAGCTTTCCTGTGTGGGCTGGTGGAAAGGAGGTCCCAGCTGCAGATGCCTCAGGCTGAAGCAGCAGTGGCAGTTTTACTTCCAGACTCTTAACGTGGTACTTGGGTGACTGCAACAGGCCGAGCAGTGTGTCTGTGTGGTGCTGTTCCTATGTCTCAGTAGAAAGAGCCACAGTAAAAACAGTATAGAGGGGAAAATATGAAAGGAGATTGCATTTGGAGGTCAGTCTTCTTGGCATATTTAGGTTTTCCATCCATTTCAGTCAGGCTTAAGGCATGCTAACTGACTAGAGGACAAGGGAAGTTATGAAATAGAATAAAGCTTCTATTGTTTGATGAATCTTGAGAAGATTTGAGGCTGACGTGCCCACTAAAGGCTACCATTGTGTCCTCTAGAAAGTACATAACGGAGATTACAGATGTGGGGTTGCTGCTGATTTTTTTTTGTGGAGCATAAATACATGATATGAAAAAAATAGGTATATATAGCACTTTCTTAACAGCAACAAAGTAAAATTGTATACATTGTATAAATTTATAAAATTGCATAAATTTAATAAAATTGTATAATTTGATCAGGTGGTGTTCAATCATGGAAAAAAGTGAACTAAGAATTGTTTTTTTCTTAAATGCCAAGCTCAGATACCAGGAAAGAGGACTATTTGCTTAACAGAAGACTGCATTGGGAGAATAAATGCAGTGCTTCTTTCTCAAGCTGTGGGCCAGAAAACCTGCTGGAGACTCTTCTTCAAAAGAGAATGCTCTTCTGCATCATCCTGTGCAGCAGTCTGTGTGGGTTGTGGTTTTGTTGTTTGGGTTATTTATTTTTTGCTGAACCAGAAACAAAGATTGTAGACAATCTCTCTTCGTGCATTTTTACTGGGAAAAATGCCTGGAAAAAACATGCACTGCTCATCCAGTTTTAAGAAATATTCAGCGAAGGTCAGTCAGCCACGGGCAGAGCCTTGGCCAATGTGAGTTACCTTCTGTAAGAAATAGCTTTTAGTTTTGTCTTGAGGTTCCACTGAAGCCTATCTGGACGAGTCATTTGGAAGATTCAACATATATATATATATATATATATACACATAACCCTCCCAGCATAAATAGCAACGTTTTGTAAAAAAAGATCTTGTGTGGGTTTTGCTGTTTGTTTGGTTTTTTTTTTTTTTAATTCATTCAGTCAGACTGTCAAACTCACTATAAAATTACATACACGCCAGTCAATTTACATTTTCTCCAGTATCACTGCAGTGCTGGTGATAAATAGGATTCTCACTTAAATCCACTCTTAAATCCCATTTTACATTTACACTTTTTGTTGACTCTAAGGTCTCTAACAAGTGGTTTTTATTACTGATACCTTTGAGTGACTAGAAAAATTGTGATTAGTTACTTTACAAACATGTCCTCTATCCACATCACAAAATAGCTCAGCAATAAAATTAGTAGCTTTATTCTTGGTATACTTTTATGTACTATGAATTAATGTGAATGCTTAATTTTTATTTTTTTTTTCCTAAGAAAAGCCTTTTTTGAATTCATAGTATGAATAATATTTGAAAAAAAGGTAAGGAATAAGGTTCTATTAAATCTTACTATCACCTGAGAAATTCTCCAGTTTTCCAGGTTTTAGTCTACAAAGCCTCAATGCTAAGCTCAACACATTTAACCATTTAGTTACACAACAGACAGTTCATCCAGATGCCGTCCAAATGTGGGAAACTCAACCACACTATTTCTTAACAGTCCCCATCCACTTGCAATATTACTCCAGGAGAAGCCCAGTAACCTCTGTCCTTCCTTAACCCTACAGGATCTGCCAGAAGAACCAACTGGCCCTTGTATTTATTTCTTTCTATACGAGTTCCAGCCCTTCACCTCTTCTATAGTAAATACAGCTTGTGTCACTCAAGGAGTTTCCATCTCCAAACACCGCCATTCTTGTTTTGATACATATAAGCAGGTCAGAAAAGACATCTGCAGCTTTTTAAGCTGAGAGTGTGCTCAGTTTACACACTTGAGAGTATGCTCTTTATTTAAGGAATCCAATATTTGTTTCTGGATCCTCACTTGTTTGGAATATGTGCACGACAGGGCTGCAAAAACAGCAGCAAGCCAGTCAGCTTTCTGGCAAGGTGTAAATTAAACACTATGCCTATATTATACTTTAAAGATTAGATAACACTTCAAGATGAGCTTCCTCTTTAATGTCAATGTGTATTTTGAAAGATACAGAAGCTCTGGTGAAACTGATACAAATTTATTAGCGACTACCTTTTGGCAGAGAAGGGGACAAAAAAGAGAAAAAGTTGCAAAGCCACAGAGAAGAACAAGCTATTTCGGATGGGGGTAAAGCCTTGCAACAACAACTGAAATGTTGATCTAGTTAAAATTGTGAAAGGTCTTGATTACAAGTGTACTCATGTCAGAAATATCCCATATACTACATAGCTTTATGGATTAGACTGCGTCAGGATGAGGTAATCTTATTTCACCAGTTCATCTCTAATAACCTTCAGTGGTATAGACTACTTAACCCAACTGGAACCTGTTGTTGCAAGTGGTAACACTTATTTTATTAGAACTTTAAAGATAGACGTTTCCGTTATTTATGATATACCAACTGTCCACTGTAGTAGCCTCTTAGAGTAAGAACTGCTCTTTTTAAAATGAATGCAGGTATAGATAGGAAAAATGAGGTCTGCAGGCTTAAAGTTTTCACAAACTATATTTATATATATATAAAAAAAATTAGATTTTTCCTGTCATGCTATTAATGTATATGAAGTGGTGCAATTTTCCTTTGTGATGCACTGTCAGTAAACAGGTGGCCAGGTTTCATACAACAGTGGAAGAGAAAATCAATACTACAACTGCTACTTTTTTTCCAGAGTTGTCTGGAAAACATTTCTGGCATATGTCATTTTCTGCTTCATAAGATATTGCAGCAACTGAAGGCTGTGCAGTTAGTCTCAAATTCTCATAGTATTTTAACCAATACAT
Source organism: Chloroceryle amazona (assembly GCA_027560015.1). Lineage (NCBI taxonomy): Eukaryota > Metazoa > Chordata > Aves > Coraciiformes > Cerylidae > Chloroceryle > Chloroceryle amazona. The sequence goes on along the minus strand of JANHFX010021304.1, from coordinate 102,296 downwards.
TTGTAGTTTAATATATAAATACTCCTATAGCATGGGAAGTTTCTAATGAAGCGTTATAAATAACTACATCTGAAATTAAAAAAGGTACAGGGAAGCAACCATTTTAGCTCAGATGAGTCTGTAATTTGCCTATGTATGGTATTGCTGAAGACTAAACTAGTTCTGTGCTCAGAGGAGAAAAAGCACATTCTTACTTTCTTTACCTCCTTTGACCCTCTGCAAGGGTAACAGTTGCAGGCTTTGTGTACTGGTTTTTAAATCCATTGTGCATATGTCTAAGCATAAGCTTTTGCTATCTATTCTATAAGCAGATCAGATAAGGCACTTTGAAATTCTACCTGGAGCCATTAAAGTGGTGACAAGATGATTTATTTACGAAATTATATGTTAACTCATTGCCATTTTCTAAATTTTGAAATCTCTCATGTTAGGTTTGTATAATCTTCTCAGAGAAATATATCTCCAAAGAAGTTTATTTATATTGCTTGACTTTACTTTGCTGTTACTTCAAGTGCTCCTGGTGAATTTCCAGACAGTTCTCTGTGTGGTTTAATGGAAACAAACAAATCTTTTGTTTGCCTGAATGTGACATCAGATACATCAAGTTGCCAATATTCTGTAAGCCAGAAAAGTCTTATCTAATGTTCACATCCTTATCAATATCTCACTGCAAGATATGAAGAATTATTTGTCTTCTACTTGTTGTTTATGTAATGATGCTTTGCCCTTAACTGTTCTGTACACCATCCCTCTGGCTTAAAAATAGATCACCTGTGGAAACAGACTGTGAAGTTTTCATTATAGAATGTGTTTGACCTGTACAAGCCAGTGTAAATTTATATTGTGGGTATCTTTTAGAATTATGAAAGACAAAACCTCTCCTTCCCTAGAGCAAGACATGTTAATAAAAGAAACCTCAAACCCCTGAAGTGGATATTTAGACATATAGAACATACCACAAAACACAGCAGATAATTCAGCCTCTGGGCTGATTTAGTTTCTTTCTGAGCTACTGTAGCAGTGCTGGACTGCATAAACAAAGCACAGGAAAGCAAAAAAAACCCCAACCAGAAACAAAGCAGATCCCGAGTGTAAAAAATAGAGGCTACATCTATATATTCTTTTCCTCGTAGACCCAGCTTTACACCCGAGCCCAAATGTTCTTTACTCAAATTTCCTCTGTACATTGTTATATTCACGTTCTTGGCACTGGAGGAAAAAAACTTGGGGATATATAATTCTGTAGCATAGACCGAAACTCACAGAGGCTTGCAATAGAAATCTGCAAGAACAAGTTCTCTGCTGTGCATCCTGTAGTGCCTTGTGGCAGCATGAAATGGCCCCCGTAAGGCACACTTATGTCCTGAAAAGACTTGATCACATGCTAAAGGAACTGTGGTGGTTGGAATTAGTCAACCTGCAGATGGGCATAATGGCACAGTGCAGTTATGGTCAGTTCTTGGTCTGGTTTATAGCTTGGCCTTGGAAAGAGTGCAGATACATTTAATAAATGCGCCATCATCAGGAACATTCCTTCAGGTCAACAAAAATGAGCATGTTAGTACTTCTTGAAAGCCGCTTCTTTATCCTTCCATGAGAAGAAGGTGTACATATCTTTTGGGTTTTTTGTATATGGAAGGCAGGAAAGTTATTATTTTTCTTTTCCTAAAATAGGCTTTCCCATAGCTCAATTTGTGCATAAGAATAATGGGATAAACAGAGAGAGACAATGTGAGAAGAGATCCTTGGGGACCTCTGAATCTATAGGAGTTGCCACACATGTCTTCCAAATTATCAACTTTGGAAGCTTTCTTTTACATTTTGGATATATTTTAGGTTAACTTTATAACATAGCAAGAGATACGTGTTTGGGGATTGCATGTTTATTTCTAATACTGCCTTTACAGGAGTGCGAAAGAGTGAGATAACTATATTATTTTCTGAAGTGTGCCCAGGGACCTGTTGTGTGACCTTGGATAAGAACTTCCTGGCTGCTTTAAATCCATTTCTTTGTGATTTGAGGTGTTTATGGGAAAGTTTCTCCCTTGATACTTATTTGAGCAGTGCCAGCACCACTACAGTGGGCTCTTGGCCTCAGTAATAATGTGAGCAGCAGTGCTTAGCCTTTTACAGGAGGTGTTTGATACCATGTAAGGCTGGTCTGAAATGGCCATCATCTTGGTCTTTCATGGGCTTGCATAGTGGATATAGGTCCACAGTAGAGACAGTTTCCTACAGGATTGTCAGTACCTAGCTGCTGTACCCATAGGACCTTGTATGCTATAACAGGGTAAACAGGGAGAGCAGTCATAGAAAAGCAGACAGCTAAAGGAGAAAATGAAGCTCCAGGTCTGTATGTGACCCTCCTGATAGTCACTCACAGCTGTAGAAAATATGAAGAGGAAGAACATCATGCCAAAAATAAAAGCTCTGCCGGAAAACAAGGCAGATTTGAATTTTTGCCAGACTACTTGGCATTCATAGTGGGTTCAAGGCTATCAGATTATTCTGCAGGCATCCCTTGATATTTCTGAAGCTGCAGCAAACACACAAGCACCCATTGTTCAGGAGACAGAAACTGAAACAGTCGTGCTGGTAGTTTCAGTATAATACTGTGGTGAGCAGATTTATCACACAAGGAACGTGGCACAGGAGCAAGTGTTGTTGGCACATAAAGAAAATGGCTCAGGAAGAGGATGGCCAACCAGATGGCCTTTTTGTGGCTGATCACATGCTTATGCAAATATTAGATTAAAACCACAGAAGAGAAACCAAATCAGATGTTTATATCTGATTGGTATCTTTTGTGAGTGCAAACCATGTGAGAAAATACTAGAAGATTAATGAAAAGTGGTGGTCTTAATTATACAGCTTGACTATTTAATCCTGTTCTTCAGTGATGACTTTAAGAAATTGATGCAAATTTAAGTTATATGGCTTTACATTGATAGCAATACTATAATTCACTGCGGCATTCATCCATTTTATGTTGGCTTTAGCACTTTCAATTTTACAGATGTTATGACACTGTAAACATGGATTGACTGGATGGTGAACAGAGTCCCTGAAGTTTAAATTTAAACCAGATGCAGAAAATTTTCCGATAGCATTGTTCAAATGCTGATATCCAATTAGATTCATGTTTCTGGGAGTACAAGGAGGGAGGATAGGAAGAACCTCAATCAAAATAAACACTTTCAGTTTTCCAGGTAGTTGGTTGCAAAAAGCACTTATAAGAGAATTAAGTATCTATTGATATCACCAGGAGCTACGGTAGCAGGAATATTCAAATGTTAGTAAAGAGAAGGAAATCATAAACCAAAAATGCATCATCAGTCTGTAATATACCCTAAGCAGAACAGATTCTGTTAAACAAAGCAGTATAGTGCATGAGTCACCTCTGTGCTTTGAAGAGAGTGAGCAGGTGTCACACTTTCTGTAGTAGTAGGGCAGTACTGTTGTCCTGCAGTGTAGCAGATTCGAGCTTTGAAATAGATCTGCATGCCTTCTTGTCTCTTCCTTATTTAACTGCACCCCAATATCAGAAGGTCATCTGAGAGAAAGAAAATAGTATGTCGCAGGGGACTCCTGGGCTCAATATTAACTTGTCATTTAGTTGAGAAACTGCAGAGCCTTTGCAGAGATGCAGGTGATCTGCCTGATCATCAGGGGAATGCTTTGTGACGTTGCTCAGAAGAAATTGTAAGTGTAAGAAATTGGACAAGTGATGACTCTGAACATCTGAGCTTGCAGATTCTCAGCACAGTCAGTGTTTGACAGCCAAATCTCTGAATATTACAGTTTGCTGGCTATATTCTGTCACAGAACTACAGGGAGAGAGCAGGATATATATAGTCAGTATATATAGTCAGTATATATAGTCAGTAAAGGCAAACCACAAACCTCTTCTAGCTAAACACAGTGATGGATAATGTTATACTATAAATCAGTATTATTCTACAATGATCTGTCCTGCAATAGCTCTTCCCTAAGTCTTCCCCAGTATCAGGATGGCCATTACTAGATTAACATTCAACCAAGAAAAAAATGAAACTTCTTGTGCTTTTCAATGTCACTTCTGGAGACAGCTGTGTGCCAAGGATGGTGAGGTGTGATTGCAGCATTTGGGACTGCAGTTAAGACAGCTGTGGGTAAGGAAGATAGAAGGGAACATTGCTCAAATCAGGGGAAGTGAGGTCTGGCCTGGGAGTTAAAGCTATGGATAAAGCATCTTTAGCTACCAGAGTACACCTCTTCTAGGACATCAAGAAACTCATGCTTTCTACAGACTCATGGACAAATTTCTGATGTTTGACACTGGGGTGAGTGCTCGTCCTAATCCTTGGTTAAGAGTCTCAGCGCTTGGGCTGTTTGGCTAATAACAGCTCCGGCAACAGGTAAAGTTAGAAACTTGTGAACTATCAGGATACTCATGGAGTTTACTGCACACTTCAGCAAGTGATCCCAGGAAGATGTGATGGTTTAGATGTAAATCTAATAGTTTTAATGAACAGTGAAAATAAGCTGCATGGTAGATTTTTTTTCATCTTTGGTTCTAGGATGCCTTTGAAAATACAGGAAGTTTCACGGTAAGGTTACAGTTTGTCACAAGTCACAGCATTGAACCTTACAGGCTTTAACACATGCATGAAACGTTGCCTTGTTTTAGACTTTGATTACAAAACACTTTTCCTGAGTTTCCAAAGGAATTTCCTTTTCATACTGCTTTTGTGAAGACTTTCTTTTGACATCTTCCACATCCTTCGGTAAAAAAAAAAAAAAGCTCAGAAACTCCAGATGTGCTGAACATGACAGTCCTTTTTGCTATTGACTTTAGGAGTGCAAGGATATTGCCCAGAATTTTTTCAGTAGTTTTAAATCCATTGTGTTACTATATAGTCAGTAAAGGCAAACCACAAACCTCTTCTAGCTAAACACAGTGATGGATAATGTTATACTATAAATCAGTATTATTCTACAATGATCTGGCCTATTGCATTATCTGCTTTCTGTCTGTCCTCTCTCTCTACAGCAAGGTAGTGTAGGGCAATTAAAAAAAAAAGATGAATAGCAGAAGGGCACTCTCATGTACTCTTTCAAATGTTGTTACTAAATGAAGAATGGAATTATGTATAGCCTGTGTTGAATGTACATAGCATGGCATTTTACTTTCTAATACAATAAATTCTGTCTTCAGCATTCATTTAGCTCTGTATTATCACAGTGAAGAGAGCTATAAGACTACCTAGATAGAAAGGCAGCCATAACACATCTCAGAAAGAAGATGCAAATGTATTTTGTTTCAGAAGCATTTGAACAGCCAATGTGAGGGACTAAAACATCCCACCTTACTTTAACAGTACCCATTCATTTGCACAGCATATGTACAGCTGCCCAGACATAATACTTACGATTATAGAACAGCATTATTTTCACCTGTCCATCCCTTTGATATACTGATCCATTGTGTTGAGGTAATTTTAAGCATTTACAATATGTATGCTCTTTTACCTAGATAATAAATACAGAGAAATCTGCAGAATGACATCATTGCTTGTGTACTCAAAACCTTGCAACACTGGGCCCTTATAAAATATTCTAAACATATGCATTTATGAAATAGTTTTCTTGAGAGTATGCTCTACTAATGCTTTTCATGACCTTTAAATGAAATAATATCCTTGTAATGGGTTCATTACAAAATGAAAACATGCAGCATAGTAGGAGTCTCTGAAAAGCTTTGAGAGGTTCTAATATAGATAGAGTGAGTGTAACATGACAGATGCCCATTCTTCTGTGTTAGGGAGGTGAGAATTCATGTTTTATTTTTGACATGTTTGACATGCCAAAAAATCTCTATCAGTCTGGGTAATCAACAGTGTAACAAGTGATTTAGCTCACTCTCTTCTGCTCCCCTTTTATCTCTGTATCTTCACACTATAACAATTATGTGCTCTTCTATTTGTGTTTTTCAGAAACATAATTTGTTACATGCTTAGTCGGTTAAATCTCTGTATGCATATCCTCTATTACTTGGTTTATATCTTAATAGGCCAGATTCATTCCAGATATACTCAGATAAAGGCAGTGGAATGAAATCAAATTAAATGAGCATTGACTGGCAAATGGAGTGTTAGAAAGGAGTGCAAGGAGCCAGGTATATATCTTCTACTACTCCAGAATAATGTCTGCTATCTGACTGGATGACTTGGCAGAAACAAGATGATCACAGCTTTTACTTACCAAGCACTTAGGACAAATGGCTGTACGTTATGTACCTGCTCTCAGGTGCAGCAGGTTATCTGCTCAAAATGTGGATTTAGCTGAGTGTGTCAGTTTAACATATGAGACCTTAGAGGTAAAGATGGGCTTAATGTCTCTGTACAGATGGCATCACTCAAGGGTAGAGGCTTAGCAGAGTTCTTGGCATTGAAACTAAAAATGCCAGGCATTATCTGTGTTTATAATAATTCTTCCCTAGACTGTAGTTCTTATAGTAGTGCTTGGAATATCTAAGATGCTTTCTGGTCCTCTGCAGACATCCAGCTGATCAAATTTCTGGTATTATTTGGGACTTATTTTCTACTGTAGTGTGAATGTGTAGTTTTTCAGCAGGAACTCATAGACATTAATGGTACTCAGTGGGTCTGTAGAGGCTTTTTACCATGAGCAAGGAAGTAGGATTTTTATACATTGTCAGCAAGGAAGTGTTTCCTTTTCCTTTTCCTTTTCCTTTTCCTTTTCCTTTTCCTTTTCCTTTTCCTTTTCCTTTTTTTTATTCTCTTTTTTTATTTTTCTTTTTTTTTCTTTTCTCTCTTTATTTTTTTTTCTTTTCTCTCTTTCTCTATCTTCTTCTTTCTCTTTCCCTTCCCCTTTCTCTTTCCCTTCCCCTTTCTCTTTCCCTTCCCCTTTCTCTCTCCCTTCCCCTTTCTCTCTCCCTTTTCCTTTTTCTTTCTTTTTCTTTTCATTTTTCCTATGAGCAAGGAAGTGTGTTCTGGATGTTTGGTTTTGTTTTCTGGGTTGTTTTTTTATTTCTTTCTGTGAGCTAGGAAGTTCTGGAAGCAGTTACAAGCTTCTGCAAGTAGAATTTCCTCATCTTCCGTAGTGTTTTTCCATATAAATTCCGAAAAGGTCACAAAACTTGTGAAGTGCATATTGTGTACATTATGCCTTCAGGATACACTCTGCATCAAAATTTCATTGATACTTTCCCATTATCTACACTGAAGGTCTTCTGTGTTGTAGAGATCACTAAGACTGTAGCCACAGTAAGCCAGTGCAACATCTCCTCTGAGTCAGAGTCTAATGGCATTACAAGGTCTGCAACAGCTGCTGCAGAGATATATCTGTGACTCATCTGAAATCCTGCGATGAATAAAGCACTAATCCAGCATCATAGTCCATTCTGCTGGCTAAAGAAAAATGCTAGATATAAATAAATCTGTAATAGAATGCAAATATAATGCAAGGTTGGTAAGATTTCAGAAAGGTCAAAAAGCTCTAACTATTATCCCATAAAAGGAAGATTAAAGGGAAAGTGAAAAATGCACTTTCTCTAAGTGTTCCATTTTCATTCTCCTTTATTTCTCCAGAGATACCCACATCTATTTAGACACCATGAGACTAATCTAATGTTTATCTGAGAGAAAAGGATCATAAAATGTAGATTACCAAGTGAAATCACTGTTACATCAAAAGTTATGAAATTAAAGCTGATGGCTATTCAGATTTTGAAATACAGAACAGTATTCACCATGGGTGAGGTTTAACTAGTTCATCTAATGTCAGCTGCAGAAGTTCCATCAGCTTCAGCAATGCTCATTTTCTATCTCTTACCAGGCTAATCTAATGCTTGTATAAAGATTAGCTTCCTCACTTAGATCACTTTGACTGTTCCTCCTGTTTTGTTTTTTTTTTTAAGTGCTCTGGAATAAACTAAATTCAGTGTTACTGAATATAAAGATCAGAATTAATGGAATTGAATGCAATGTTACAGTTTGAATAAGCTTGGTTGTGGCTTTAAAACCCACTGAGATGATAATCTATTTGTATTTCAGCAATACCAGGCACAGCTGCAGTATGCTCATGGTCCAGAGAACCAAGTGGTCTTGGACAAAATGGAACTCTGTGCAGAGCTGTTTTAAGGTGAAATTACAGTTTACCAAAGATAAATATGAGAAAAATGGGAAAGAAAATTATTTTTTTGCTAAACTAAATGCTTTCCTGGGAAAGGGGAGGGAGAAAAGGAAAGACACTTTACCATTTGTTATGAAAGAGCTGCATGCATGCCACTGACAGCATCCCCTTTTTATTTGCTTGTTTTCTTCACTAAGCTAGAAATCAGAGATGAATTTGCTCCAGACAATGCCTCTCATTTCCTGCAGTGATTTCCACGAATGTCTCTTTACCAGTAAATGGTGGTCGATAGATAACAGCTTTTGGTAATATTTATAAAATTCTTAGTTTAGAACAAATTAATTGTATTGCTTATTTTTCATTCTTCTCTAGTAAAGGGACAAGTAGAGAAAACTAACTCAAGTCTTAAAAGTAACAATCTATAAAATTATGTAGTATTTTACAGTCATACTAAGCATTTCCTGTATATTTATGGAGAACCATTTTAGTTGTGGAGTTGAGTTGACTCTAGTGATTGGCAAATGTTGAATCATTACTTAACTTGCGGTAATGAAACACAAACTGGAACAGGATCGAACAGGATCGAGTATCAAAGCAGTGACTCAGCAGTCAGCACATGATCTTTGCCTTACCTTCCTTTCCCAAAGAAAATGCGGTGATTAAAACAAATGGTTTCCTTTCTCCTACAGGGAGGAAGCAGAGAGGAACAGAAACCTGCTCGTGTTCCTGTGGGCTCTCTCCCCTACTCAGTTCCCTCTGTGAGCATGGCCAGTGGCTTCACTTGCAGCACTTTTGATTCTACTGCCTTCCTCTTCTGAATGGGAACTGCTTGTTGACATCTGGAAAGAAAACTGCAGCCTCTGCCACAATTACCACATTAGGGTGTCAAATATATTCAGGCAGTATGATCACAGGCCACACGTGGAAAGCAAAGACAGATTGCAGGCCCAGTCTAAAGGGAAAGCTGAAGAGCTGTGCAAATGGACTGCATTATACAAGTGTGTTGGTCAGTGCAAAGCTCCACTGCTTCAAGAAATGTTTGCTTGCACAAGGCTGAAACACAGGCTGCAAAAGCCGCATCCCTTTTTTAATGCCTGAAGAGTCAAGATAATACCAAGGAGACACATACACTAATTGGATTCGTGTTGGCTGCACAAGAACATTATCTTTACTTGGCTTTGTGATTAAATCATTCTGGGGATGGGGATGTTGTCACTGAAAAAGCTCCTGTTATAAACTGTGTTTGACAAGTAATAAAATTCGTATTTTCACTTGTAGTCCTTGCCTTTGCACAGACAGCTGAGAGTAAAAGAAGCAGTCATGAGCTTATCCTTACAATCTCTGACCTAAACAACAAGTTTAGCAAGCTTTTTTTCTTTAAAATGAGAGTTTGATTTTCATCCTGTATGTGAAAATCCTCTGTTTCTATGAGAGATAAATGCACAATTGTAATATTGCTCCATTTTTGAAAAGAATATGAACTGCAACAGAAAAATAAAAAAACCTCTTAGCTGGCATTGATCATCGTCTATGTATATTCCATATGTGAATATGGCACAGAAGATAAAAAGCATTCATGAGTGGTCATTTATGAAACAAGTAAGACATTCATTCATAGTGTAAAGGGCAGTTCTGGAAACCTCATGAGATGATAATCACTTTTACAAGAATTAGTATAGGAAACTCATTCATTCCCCATTCCTCAGCACTTATGAATTATTCAATTAATCCTATCTGGGGGGGTAAATGTTTCATGCTATAGAGGCATTTGACATGGGATTTACTAATTTCAATGTTTGACAGGCTTCAAATTTACTTTTCCAGAATGACAAATATTATTGTTTTAGTTCCTGTATTGTGCTTCTTATCTCTGAGTTTACGAGAACCACCCGCATCTGTCATTCTATTTGACAAGTTTTCTGAAATGAATCAATAAAAAAAGTTTGATGTTTTAAAAATCTATTGTAAACATTCTGTCTCAGATATTAACAGTATCTGTCAGCCACCAAATAAACACAACTTTTATCTGGACTCTTTTCATGCCTTGTAACAATTTCACTAGGTTTTAAACTTCATTTTTAGTGTAGGTCTTATGTCGACAGCTATGTAAATTTCAAACTGATGTGTTTATGACTGATAAAAATCAATAAGTTTAACAAACAGTCTGGCAAAGTACTGAACAAATCCATTTGGGTGAAAAAAATTTGGCTGATTTTAAAGTGCTTGCTGGAGCATCATGCAAAGCCTTATGACACAGGTTACTGCTACCCTGTGCTTTATCTCAGGGCTGCAGTCCTCAGTGCTCTGTGCTTCTGCAGATTTTGGATGCATTTGGCATTCTTGTTAAATTGGTCCATTTATTTTATAGATGACCCATTTTGCATCTTATTTTACCATGAAATACTCAGTATATTGGTCCAAAGCCACTGTTAATATGATTAAAGATGTCACTGCTCTGGTGAGTACCTTACTAAAGTTGTGACTTGCTTACAGTGGGAGCAAAAGGGATGCAGTGAAGAGCTTGTATTACACAGTGAAATGGGACATGCTCTTTAGCTGATGTAAGTTTTCTTTTTGACATCCTTTAGTCTATCCTTGCAACAGACAAATGGTCAAAGAGCAACTTTACTATGTTGAGAACTCTCTATTTCACTGCACATTTCAATCATTCTGCCTGTGTGCAGTTGCAGTGGGCTGAGCAAACACATTTGTCAGCTGCATGGTAGGATCAAGTGTTAGCACCCTGACAAAAAGATCAGTAGTTTTCCTAAGCACTTGCTTTCTAGGAAAAAAGCTGGACTTTCTCCTCTGTAGAAATGTCTCTCATTCTCAGTGTGTGCTTAATCTGTCATTGTCCTCTTGTAAAAAAGATCTGAGGATTGTTTGACCTGACACAAACCCTGTCTCTGGGACAGCAAGGCGAGCTGGATGAAAGAGTCCCTGTCAAAAATATTTGTCTGATGGCATTGCAATGTGAATGCGCTTGACTATTCTGAAAATATCTGGAATAGTATGTCAGTCAGGACAGTGCTTGATAATTTTGCTGTATAAGAGTATTCAGTATCTAAACTGACAATCCACCAGAAAATAAAGTGAAAAAAAATAGGTTATATGCAAGAAGCAGAGAGACAACTGTGTTAACAGAGGGTCAACAGAGTTTCTCCACAGGCCCTTGTGCTTGGAGCACCTGCATGGGCAGTTTAGCTGCCATCCTCAACTCTGGTTTCGCACACACCAGACCAGTCCTATCCCTGCCAGGACCCCCTAGCCCTATTTCCAAACTCTCAACTGTCTGAAAGCTTTTTTTTTGAGAGGAAGAGCAAAGTCTGAATCCTCAAAATAGGGTATTAAATGGCTTTTGTGTGTATGCATATCTGCATGCTTGTATGGGAACATAGATTAGATATACACCTATTTTTCTTTATGAAAACAAAGAAGAAAATAATTTCAGGTGATTTCAAGTGCCCCAGTCCCAGGTATGTTAATCATTAAAGGCAAAAGACAAAAAGAAATGCAGCTTCAAATAAAGTACTGTTTATCAGAGATATATTTTGTAAGAATTACAAAGTAGCTATTCTCTGAGTTGTGATTGTATAATTATATATTATTCTATGGAAATTCTTATTTCTGTGGAGAAGAAGAAGGGAATGATGACGCTTTAATACAGCCAGAGTTTTTCCCCTCATGTTTACAAGTAGGTCTTGAATTCTCCTGGGTTTTACATCAATATAATTCCACTTGACCTGAATCTTCCTTGCATACTTTGATTTTATGACACCATCAAGTTTATTTGGCAATGGAGTTATTTTCATCCTAATTACTTTTCTTGTCTGTGTTTGTTATTTTTGCAAAGTGAGACAGAGACTAGAAAGAAAAAAATAACCCAGAAGTCCTAATACTTGTCTAATATTTATTTTGTTTAGCCCAGCAACTCCCTGCTGTGTAACATGATGGTGATCAGTGTTGGACCTGTTTGGAAAAAGTCTGAGTTACCACTTAGGTGACACATTAACAGAACTACTTTTAAGAATGCAGGTGTGCAAGACTAGATAGGATTTGCCTTCACTAACTTTATAATTTAGGAAATTTGTGTCCAACTTTATTTTTCATAGCAGGACTAAAATATTCTGAGTCTTTTCCCCACTTGATTATTTTTTCCCCACCAAAGGTGTAGGATTGTGCTGAATATATGCTTTTTACAGAAATGGTTTGTTTCAATTGCCTTTCTTTGTTTTTCCCTCCCATCCCTGTACGATGCATCCCCTGTATGTACTGGTTTTGACAACAACACTGTATTAGTAATTTTTAATAAGATGTTAATCATGCATTTTCCAACCTCACCAATTTTTTATTTATTTGTGTTTTCTCTTTTTATCTGCTGTTGTTTGGTGGTTATCTAATTCACTTCATGGAATACTTCTCAAATTATTTCCCCTAGCAGGGATAATATTTCATGCAGATAAGCTTTCTTTTATAAATTAGAAGAGAGTAAAGGCATTTACTGCTCACTTCAGAGTAAAAGATACATTGGTTTCTTCCTTTGTCATTCCATGCCACATGTTCCAACACAGTGAAAACTCCTATCTTCTTTTTTTAAGGAAACACTTTTTTAAATACCTTTACCTTTTCTTTGCTCTGAAAAATTATTTTACTTTTCATCAGTTTCTTCTTTCCTGAAATATAGTTACACATTATACCAAATGAGAGAGTTAAAAAAAAAAGAGCCAATGGTAAGTGAAAAATGAAAGCCTCAGTCTAGAAGTTCAGGTTCCCTCTGAACTTGAAGAGGAGTGATTTTGCCTTATCTCCTGGCTTTGCTTATATTTCTCTTTTGAGCAAATATGACCTGAGAAGCTAAGGTATAGGTCATTAGTCTATCTCTCCAACATAACGATAGTAGCCGTAACACTCAAATTCAGTTGTACTTTGAGTCTTTTTTTGAAGTTAGGTAACTTTAGAAAAGCAATGTCCACAGAGGACTGAGAATCTGACTACATCAAGATTAACTGACCAAACTCTGCCCTCAGCACTTCCAGTTTGAAACATTTGCTTCTTCCCTTTGCCCCCTCTGCTCTCCTGCCACAAGTATCCCTCTCTTGCTCTTATCTTAACATTTCAAAACCTTTGAGCATCTAACATAAACCAATTATGTATATAGTAAAAACTAAATCTGATATTTTCTCCTCCCCTCACTTTTTAAAAAAGAAATAATTTTCCTCTCCTGCTCTTTAAAGTGTGTAGCAGATGATTATTTCACTGCCTTGACTTTTGAAAGGGAGTAGGATATAATTTAAATTCTGTCGTACATTTTTCTAGCAAGAGATTTTCCAGTTTATAGTTTAATTGTGTGACTGGAAGTATAACATCAGAAAAGAAAAATTATTTTTAGATAAGTTTTAAAAATCTGATTAAACTGGTTTTGTAATTGCTTATATGTCATAGGAGGAGAGTAATATTAGACCTACTGTTCTATTTTTGGTTGCCTAGTTTCTAAAAATACAGTAAACTCTCCTGCCACTATGGCAAAGAATTGCAGTTATATTTTAATACTACCCTTGAAAATATATGGGTTGTTTTTTTGGTGTGGCTTGATTTGTTTTTTTTTCATTTTTCCTTAGGAGAGGTGATGCTACAAAGCTCTGCTTCGTAGATAAATAGTAAGCATGCATGATAGCAGAAAGTATTCTGTCAGTATTGATGGTGCCCAGCAGAACAGGAAGAAAGCAGAAACAGACACTGTGCATTGCATAGCCTCCTCTGGGATTAGAAAAGAAACATTTCTCTCAGTTGCCGACAGTGTCACAGCAGCAGATTCCTACTGCTTGATTATAGAAGTGTTGAGCTTTCCTCATTCTTCAGGGCTTATTTTGCTTCCTAAGTGAATGGTGGAAATTGGGTTTGGTGTCCAAACTTCCCCCAGGCTCTGCGTATTGCATGTAACACTAGACACGTATCCACCTTCCTGATGGAGTAACTATTACTGATGTTCCAAGCTCTGGACACCAACCCGTGAATCTCCTCACTGCAGTTTGTTTCTTTGATGGGTCCTGCATAAGGAAAATTCGTTTAATTTTTTTTAGCTATACTCTAATTCTCTCACTTCCTTTAAGTCTTTTTTTCTTCAGTACCCCACATTTAGCAGCATGCATACATCATTCATGAACACACTGCATTTCATTACTCAAATATATTTTTTTCCTTCTTAGTATGTTGCTGAGGGTCCTGCACCAATTCCTGTAAATACAGGAGTAATTTTCCAGAGCAGCTGCTGTAAAACCTCAACTTGTTTTAGCCTGCTCACTGTGTATCTATAAGGTGACAGTAAAGTTGAGATTTAGAGTACCCTTATGTTTCTCTTTCTGTTATTTCCTTGGAAGGAGAATTTATGACTGCAGTGCTATGGATGTGGGCGTGTTGTAGGGAGAGGGTTTGATCCAACCAAAGGGCAGGGAAAAGCACTACCATTAATCTGATCCAGATGTAACGTGCAACCCTTCAAGCCATTTGGCAGGCACACCTGAACAAAAGACATGGCGTGCTTTCCTTAACTTTAGACTACTTACCTATTTTAGCTATTTAAGATGTCTGTTTTTCATTTGTTTGGCAGGACAAAGCTACAGGTAGGTTTTACTAGAGGAGAACAGAGACCTCGGAGTAGCAAGTGCATAGAAATCCTACCAGTCAAGAAGTGTCACTGAGAAGGAATATGCCACCTTGCTAAGGTAATATGTTAAGGCAATACCCACTACTCCAGTTTTATAAGATCTTTATTTCCAGGTTCAGTCTCTGCTTTCAGACTAGAAGTCAACCCAGGCTGTCAAAAAATATTTTAGACCTTTTAGTTTATATTAGCATTCAGCTTTTGCATCAGATTATTTCCATACCTCTACTCTAATCACACTGAGGCAATCTGTGCTTGTAAGGGTCCACAATAAGACCAAAATCGGATTTTTTGTAGCTGCAGAGTATAAGCTCCACTAGGTTTCTAAGGAAATTAATCAGTGACGGAAGGCTGACTACTTTAAATTATCATGCTCTTTTTTCCTACATTTACTAGGTAAACAGAAGGAATCAAGAACTAATATGAGAGTAAACATTGCCAAAACTTTCTAAAGAATTTGCTGTATCCTCTGAAAATCTGATCTCAGTCGAACAGTATGTTACTTTGCAACATATGAAATAACTCCATTATTGTGAACTGATTTTGCTTCTCAACAATTAATCTTTTTCAATTTCTAGGTCCACTTGTTTAAAGTAGATCCAGTCCAGAGCAGGCTCCATTTGCTTTGTAGGTGGTTAGAAACATGCACTGCAAGATAGCTTAGAGAAAGCTTTACCTCTTCACTTTCGGTTACACCTGTCTTTTAAGAAGCTAGTCATAAGCTTTTTTATTTTTTTTCAGATTCAAACTTTTAGACAAACTCTACATGTGATTTGGAGCAGTTTGCTTTCAAAACATTCTGAGGAGCAGAACTTCTCAGATTTCATCCTAAAGAAGTGAGCTTGGCTTCAGGCACAATTCTGTGATGTGTTATGTTACTCATTTTCAGTAGCTGTGCAGAAAAAAAAAGGGTCAGGTCACTGACTTTCAAAGAAAATTTGTGGTGTAGGCCCTAAATTAATATGGGTATAGCCAATTCAGTATGACAAAGATTATTCAATACATCACATAAAAGAATGTTTTGCATTTTTAGAGCGTGGACTACATTCAAAGACACTGCACAACCTCTTCTATTTCCAGTCACAAGTGAATGTTTTTTCTCCTGTTTGCAATTGAGAACATCCCCTTGATAACCACAAGACATAATTAGGTGTAATAACATCAGAAAATAATCCATGTGGGGTTTTTTAACGTTTTTTCCTGAAAAAAAACAAAACAATAACAACATAACCCCCCCCCCAACAAAACGCAAACCTCTCTACTTCTGCACACATGCAATTATTTAATTTCCTTCTCTCTTTGCCATTCTTTATCCCATCCCTTCTCTCTCTGTATCCCATTAACAGCTAAAAGAAAAAGGAATGAGTACCTCACTAAACAGCTCTCTGCAGCTTGGAAATCTCTGTTGTAAGGAACTTCATGAAGGAAACAAACTTTTGACTTTGGTTGTTGATCAGTGTACTGACCATACTTAGGAAAAATTTAATGACTGTTTTTGAAAGATTTACATAGGTAGTTTCATTGTTGATTTAAGTCATTAATTACATTCTGATCACTTAAATGTCAGTGGGTTCCTTTGAGCCCCTAACTATATTTGTCATTTACATGGCTAATTCAAATGAGAGCTTTATGTACTGGATTACATGATAAACCACTTCTTTGCTTTTGCTAAGCACACAGTAACATACTTCAGAGCATCGCCTTGCTCCTGCTGTGTATCCCTTCAGAGAGTTTTGCTGTGGGTTTTTAGCATCTGGAAAACTCTTCACACATATCATGGAAAGAAATTAAACTGCTTTCTATAAAAAATAGTTTTCACAATTCATTTCCCTATTCGTTTCTGAGATGTTTTTAGGTCAGACATCGTTATTTAAAAGTGAAATCTGTCACCCATAGCTCAAGCAAATGAGCTGTTTGCAGGGAATCTGCTGAAAATTGCAGTGGAGGAAGAAATCTTCCAATAAAACTACAGAACAACTGCAGTCCCAAAATAGCCATATGCTTCTGGAAGCTCTTTCTTATTTACCAGAATTGCTTGCCTTCTCACAGCAGTTTATGGCAAGACCTGTGTATGTCATGTGCCGTCTTGCACCCAAGAGACACTACCTGTGTAGTTAAAGAGCCCTTCCTTGACTGGGTAGAGGAATGGTTAAACTTCACCCCCAAACAATAAAGAAGGAGAAGGTTTTAAAACAGCTATATTCCATTCATTAACTATCTATCATAAGGAAAGGTCTACAGAATCCTAACAGAAGCTTCTCATGGCTCTGTGATTTCTGGTAGGAAAACAAATACCTCATGTAAAAGGAATAAAGTGCTTTTCTCTGGTTATCATTCCACTCCAGGCTTTTGTGCTGCAGATTGTCTGGCAGCCTCTCACAATTGTTTCTTCCTGCAGCTTCTGGAAATTATCTTCTCTTCTCTTCACTAAAGAGAAATATGCCTACAGCAGACATGGGTTTTATTTGTGGTATTGTTTTGTATTTTTTCATTTTACCATTAACTGATTTCTAGTGCTCAATCTCTTTCATGTGTATGAACATAATTTTTGTCAGGTCTAATACAGTGCACAAGGTAATTGTTGATAGCCTGAAATTTGTGTGCTATTACTGTATTCATATTGTAGTTAAATCTTTGATAAGCCTGCTAGATCTGAGTCACCCCACGGACAGCATGGAGCAAATGATAGTGCACTTCAGTAGTGCAAATCTGGCTGCATGTGAGGAGCTGAGGGAGTACATAGAGCAGGTCCCAAAGAGGTGGATCTGATGCCAAGATACATACACAGCTGAAACTAGTACTCCCT
The DNA here is from genome assembly GCA_027560015.1 of Chloroceryle amazona. Taxonomy (NCBI): domain Eukaryota; kingdom Metazoa; phylum Chordata; class Aves; order Coraciiformes; family Cerylidae; genus Chloroceryle; species Chloroceryle amazona. Next base: position 84,693 of record JANHFX010021304.1, on the reverse strand, counting down.
GTTTGATTTGTTAGAATCTGTTCAGGTTGTTATGAAATCTGCTATTTGGCGTGGGTTATGGAAGAAAAATATCCAAGACAACTGCTTTTGACTTTAAGTCTGATTTTCTGTCTAGTGAGAGGGAACAGCAGGCATTTGGATAGGAGCTAGCTGGCTAGTCCATGCTCAGAGAGCTCTTTTCCCCCTCCCCCAGTCTTTCTCCTTGGTAGCTAAAGCAGTGGCAGCTCTTTCTGCCGAGGCAGCTCTCCTAGCACCGTGCCAGGGGCGGCAGCTGGCTCCTTTCTCCTGCCCAGCTAGTGGCCACCTCAGACTCCCCACCTGTGCAAGGCCTGAGGGTTGGATGCTGGCTTGTGAATTGCTGGAAATTTGACTTGATTCAAATGAATACCAATAAAAATAAACCTTTTGTGTGTGTGTGTGTGCGTGCAAAGTACACATTTCCTTGAGAGCTGGGGAAGAACACATTAAGCTTTATGCCTGATGAAGCGGTTAGTCTCTGCCTGGCATCCTTGATTTGATGAAAGGCATCACACATGGAAGGTAGCATTGCTGGCTGTTCTCCCTGTGACACCTGAAATACCTCAGAATGAATGAGTTCAGAAATGATCGTTTCCTGCCTCTCCATTGCTTTCAAGCCCACTGGAAAACATGTTCATTTTTTTAGTTACTTTCTTCAGTAATTTCAGTTGCTTCTAGTGTACGCAGTGTTATGTTTGTGCTTGTGATTCACTGCATTGCTTATGGGTCTGGAAGCCTCCTGTAAAACATGATTTGTAAATATATCCTCCATGTGAGATGGGGAGAAGACAATAGCACTTTGCTGCCTGCTGCACTGATTAAGTATGATAGTAGGAAATCAAAAAAATCTGTCCAAAGAAATTTGTATTATATTGAAATATTGAAAAATGAAGGTTTAAAATTAAGAGTAATGGTAAATTATAAATACACATGTTTTACAGTAAGGTTACCAACTATTTGGTTTTAAATTATATATACAAACCCAGTTCCTGCTGTGCTTTTAAGAGAATGACAGAGATGGAGGGTCTGAGAATTGCCCAGGCTGTTCCCCTCAGGCCTTCTGCCCATTCTACACTGTCAGTCAATGTTTCTCTCTTCTCCAAGCATGTAAACTGAGTTTGGCAGCTAAATTCTTCAAGAAATTAAATGGAGCATCCCCATGTGATATGTCGTGGGTTATACAGTCAGTCTTTAATCTAGTTTTCTTTAACATGGATATCGCTGAATCTGCAACTTACCTGTATGTTTTTACCTGTATATTTCCTAGAGTTCACTACTCCAAGAACTGAGGAAACTGATGCTCCTATAGAAAAATCATAATGACTATAATAACATGGCAGGATGAATCAACAGTATTGAACATTTTTGACTCTGTCACTGGGAGATATAACAGTTTGTCAGTCTGTTTGGAAAGCAGCTATGTGATGAGAACAAGATGAGCTTCTGACAGCAGTGGAAGGATGGGGCATCTGGTGATCTCTGGCTCCATCAGGGTTTTAAAGAGAGTACTGCCTGGTGCAAGCCCAAGGCTGTGCTCCTGTCTTCCTCTTTGCCCTCTCTCTCAAGTGCAGATTCTTTCTATCTCATACCAATACTCTCTCCTCCTTCTCTGTTTTAGACACCAATTTCTCTTAAAATGGTTGGCACCAGATACTTTATCTAGCTGGGAAAATTCTCCCTGAAACCAAAACAAAGTTCTGAACCTTGCTTTTCTCAAGCACCTCTACTCCACTGCAGGTTTCAGTATCCAGGGTTTTTTTTCCGTAGTCATATAAATCTAACTACTTGATAAGCTGCAGCACCTCGCAAGAACTGGGAAAAACAATGGCAAACAGATTCCTGTTAACTGAACTGTTTCAGTAATGTAGAAAAAGCAGCACATTCCTCTCCTCCATGAGCTCTGCTCTCTGACACAGCATTTGTTTCTGTGTAATGCTTCCAATAAAACTCAGCCTGAGGCAAGGAACCTGGCATAGAAAATTTTAATCCAAATAGTTAGGCAGGGATATAAACAACCAAAATAGGATCTTTCAATGGAAACTGTCAGGCTACTGACAATAGGTGGTATTACCAGCTCTATCTACTGCCGCGTATATCCAGCCTTCCCGTGAACACTGTGCACACTGGGGCAAGCTCAGAGGAAAGGAAGACTTAAACAAGGGGAACTGGAGGTTTTCTCCACAAGTTCCCTACAGCTGTTCAGACTTTTTCAATGTTATCAGCATCTGCAGTAGCATGTAGAGTAATGAATGCATGAGGATTATTAAACAATTATCTAGGTGACATTTTTGGATTTCATATTACCCTCTAGCAGACATGTAACACTCATACATCAGTAAGTGATTATCCTGATAGGTCTCAGACCATAAGTAATTATGTGTCATTTTAAAGACAGACAAAGGAGCAATGTAAAATGCTTAAATGAAACAGGGAGAAAATAGAGAAAGACAATTCTCAACAAGACAAGAAAAAACTCCTACTCATGATCTGCTCTAGCTTATACTTAGAAGATACTGATGTAGCATAATGCACTTAAAATTACAGCTAATTACCTGATAGGAAAAAAATAATCATCCTTTAAGCTTAAACCAAAAGAAAACTGTAATGTTTCTGGTGAAATAAAAATTCTTCCAAATGTCTCATACAAGTCTTTCAGGGGTTAATCACATAAATAACTCATTGTCATGGCCAAGCCTTCAAGTAAAAGTGGCCTTCTCTACAGACCAAGTGGCAAATTGCCTCTCCCACCTTCTAGTCAAATACATTTTCTAATCTACTTCATCCTACCAGCTCAACCTTTCTTGCTTGTTAGAAGGGAGCTTTATCACAGAACACCCAGAGTACTCACGGTTAGGAAAATGATACTTGTTTGCTGATTTGAGACTGTAGCAGAACTGCCATCTTGCCCTCCACCAGCCACCTGCGTCCTTAGACTAAGTAAGACTTATCATACTAGTAGTAGTAGGAATAGTAAATGACTAAGTAGTTCATTGTTCCAAAAGCACGTGCTTTTTACCCTTCCCTATTTGACAGTGGTGGAGAGAGTTTGAAAACAGTTCCATCACAAAATCCACATGCAATTAAAACCAGTAACACCACCACCACGATGAGAAATATAGCTGGGATTGTTTTCTACCACCTCATCCACAAACTCATCTCTGTTCATCCAGTGTGTTGCATGTTCATAAGAGCATCCTGCAAAATGATTTGGACTATGTAGAGATAATGTGGGAGTCCAGTATCTTTTTCCAGTGATGTAAGGCTGGTTGTCCCAAAAAACAGCTCTCAGAGAGGTCAGGTGGCAACAGAACCCTCAGGAGCTTACTGATTTCATGCAACAGCTGGACTGATGCTGTAGTCCTAATGGGAGAATAAGAGCAAGGCCTCCCTGCCTGTTGGAGACTGTGGAAGATGCTCTTTTGCAGCTGCATCTCTTTGTCTTTTCTGGGATGCCTGACCTCTGATGGCTCTACCTTGCACACCTGTACAAAGGGAGTCAAAAGTCCCAAACCACTTTCAGTTAACACAGAGCAAGCTTAGCTGAAATAATCTCAGATAAAATTCAAGGAGGACTTTTTTTAACCTTGACTGTAGAATGTTCTGTGTAATTGATCTGGACAATAGAATGAGCCCTACGAACATTTTAATATGGAAACAATATTTAGCTGGAAATCTAATAATTCTGTTTAAGTACTGCTGATTGGCGGAAGGTTGGCATTTGCCTTGATGTTCTTGCTATATGTGTCCCTTCCCACCTATGAATTGCTTAAAGTAATTTTTCAAACCACACTAAGCCAGACTCCTGGAAAGTAACCCTTGATGAATGGTATAATTTGAATGATAGATTCCTGTATCTCCTTCTAGAGTAGAGGCATCTTAGCTGCTCCTCCTTCAGATATTTTATGACCAGAAGTAACAATAAAAGAAAGCAAGCAAAGACCTTGAAAACTATTTGCAGTTTTCCTATTGCCATGGAAACTAAATGTGTTTTTTTCACACATCAGTGCATGCTATTATGCTTTATTATGAAACTCTGGTAAAGCTTAGAATGAAGACCTTTATCTAACTTATGTAACCTCCCTTGAATTTTTGCAGAAGTGTAAAGTCTAGACTATGAAGTAATGCTTTACAGTACAATTTTAACTTGATATATTTTGCATACCAGCCTCTGTGGTCACAGTGGCAAGAAGTTCTCTGCCTGCCTGAGATAAACTTGTGTGGGTTTTTGAAGGCATTAGAAAAACAGCTACAAGTGATGCCTCCAGGCAGACACTGAAGGTACAAGAAAGAGATCTGAAAGACATTTCACTATATTCAGTGAAGATAATGCTACAGGCATCACCTTAGATGCAGACATCCCTCTGAAGATCCCATTAGATGCTGATAATCTTACTTCTGTGATCTACTATATAGACTCCTTTTATGCTGTACTTTGTTTCCTAGGCTCTCTGCCTCTGCTCTTCTCAATATCCATACCTAGACAAGCTGTGGAAGCAAAGCACCTTATTCATTAGAGCATTAAGTAAGTATTATGTCCTGTCGCATACTCCATGAATAGTCAGATATTTTGGAAAAGCTGAAAATTAATTAATCTGTGCCATTTTCATGCTGGAAGAGTTGAGTTGTTGAGAGGTCAGGGAACACCATTTGACAAATATTTGACATGTGAGGTGGCTCTGACTGTGTCTAGTGCCATCCCATAAGCTGGTCAAGCCCAGATGTACAGGGTGTTAGCGGAAAGGTGATGGTAGTGGGCAGGCTGCTGGTGGCCACTGAGAAGAGACTAGGGGCTGCCCAGTGCTGGACTCAGCTAGTTCCAGCCAAATCCCCACTGCAAAATACAGCTAAAAGACATTTGGTGGTGCCTTAATGAAAACATTTAAGAAATGGCTTATTTTCTGTCAGGTCAAGAAAATACAAAATGAATGCTGGCACCTCTTTCCCTGTATTTTCCCAATAATCAGGAGAAGAGACACATGTGACTACCTCTATTAACACCAGCCCTTCCCAGGAGACCTTAGGAATATGCCTTAAGGACCTTCCTTAGGTGCAAAAGCTGGACTAACTGTCTGGATCCTCAGCCGAATCCTGCTCACTCACCACCCCAGAAGGAATTGCCAATCCCATGCTCAAGCACTTCTTGGGAGCCTAAGAACTGAGGGATCAGCTGAAGAGGATGCTTCAGCCCCACCTCCCCCCCGAGTCAGCTAGGTTCACCCAGGACTTCTCTCATTTAGCTTTCACTGTAAATGTCAGAATAAAGGAAGGTTCAGGACTGGGTGGAATTGTCCTGACAAATAGATCTTGTAGCTGTTGTTGATCCAGCTCAATCTCGAGGGTCACAAACTACTGTTGCAAGCTGCCTGTTGAGAAAGAACTATTTTCCACTCTGACTCTCATCTCTCTGCTACTAATGCTAGTCCTGCTGAATCAGCTCCATTTGCTGCTGGACTGGAGTCTCTATCTCCTGACTTTGCAACTCCTGCATTATCAGTTTATCAATTTTCCAGCACCTTAGAGCATACAGCAGAGAGTGGGGTCAAAACCAGAGCCAATACCTTTGTATTTCATATCTGGAGGTCTTTTGCAAAGCTGTATAGATAATAAACCCCAAAATGGCACACCACTGCTTCCTGGACTTGATGCAACCCACCAATCTGTCAACTGATGCAGGTAATGGCTGGGTTTTGTTGTGTTTTGTTTTGGTTTGTTTTTTTTCACTTAAACAGTGAATATACTTTGCTGGAGTGCTGTTTACTGGTCATATCAGCTATCACTGAATTCTTTTTTCACAGACACCGTGGACTTTTGGGATCCATACAAGAGCATGCAACAAGGAGGTTGCATTCTTTTTTCTCCCATGGAAAATTTGAGGTCTCCAAAACCTAGTCTTCTTCAAGGCTCAGCTTGCTCATAGAAGAGATGCTTGGCTGACCTGTCTCTATGACCCCCTGTTTCCATATATCATAGGAGTAAAACATCTTGGAAACTAGCTACCTGCAGTCCTACTTCGGAGTGGAATGTCTGTAGGTTTTTAGATACTGGGAAAAAGCCATGATATGATGCATACCGTCTGGGGTAATATGTGCGCTGGGACCATGACTCTGTCTTGAAGACAGCATTACAAGAGAAAAATTATAGGGTAGATTTGCCTATAACCAGACAATCATAAGAATAAACACTAAGATAGTTCATATTAGGGGTGTAATTGCCAAATTCTGGCTAGTTCTGAGGTAGGGTGGGAAAGAGAGTGATATAGTGCTATGGAGGTGTAAGTGTGGCTAGGAGATCTACTGAGGAGGGCTCAATTCAGACCAGTATTCATCACCATCAGGCTGAAATGTTAGAGAAGAAGTTTAATGGAAATTCAACACAGAGTAAAGGTCCTAAAGAGTTGCCTATTTGATGTAAAGTTCTGTTTAAATTTTTCTCTTTTTGTTTAATGAGGGCAAGACCACACCATTAAAACCACTGAATAATTTCTAATAATACTTGGATATTCTTAACTTATTAAAAATCTGTGGTACTATTGAAGTAGAAAACTTCAACTAACCATTTTGCTCTGTCAAAATATTGTAATTTCACTGTCTTTGATTTAAATGTAGTTCCTTAAATCTCAGCTACGCATAAGAAGTGAGTCATGAATTTAAATGGCACAGATTAAAGTCTAAGCAAAAATATTCATAATTTTCACAGGAGATATTGATCTTGTCTGTCCTTTATATTGTAACTGTATGCAATGCAACATGGCTGTTGATGTCAACGGGGTATGTTCACATGAAAGATAAGAGATTCCAGTAAAACTACTGTGTTGTTGAATGCCCACGTACCTGCAGAGCATGTATTCTTTTAAAAATACCTGTGACTGTAGCTCCCATGTTCTCTGTTCTCATCTCTAGAAGGGAGACACTACATTCTTTGCCCGGTACACACAGCTGGGCCATTTCTGAAAGATGCATTAAAGTAAAGCTTATGTATTAGGTAGAAGCACAGAAGCAAGAAAAAAGTTTGTTGTGGGTTTTTTTTGTTTTATTTTTTTCAGGTGGGAAAATGTTAAAGTTGCAAACTCTAACTCTACATCTAAGTATCTGTAATGACATACGTAGCTGGACACACATAGTTCCTAAAAATCTTCTATCCTCTTCCATCTGTGCCCTGCAAGGAGCTATTTGCACAGACCTTCCACTGACTTCAAATTCATTGAGATTTCTGCTACCTGGGTACCTATGTGCACTGTGGTTTTGTTCAGTAATGGCAATAGCTTACAATATATGTAAATATATGTATGTTCCTGGTGTATATATGCCAATGTGTGTGTATATATATGGATCTATATGTACGTTCCAGAATCCTTCCTTGTGAAGATATCAGGAATACACTGCAAGGGTACCAGTTACAGGACAGAGAAACTGGAGATTGTTGTAGGGATCCTTCCCAGGAGTCTCATACTTGCATTTTCTCCTACATGGTGCAGCATGTCTCATCCTAAGAGCTAGCCTCCAGGCCCTGCATGTGCCCTGGGGACAGAGATGCACTAGGTGGTGTTTCAGTTATACGAGGCTATTAAGGAGACCTTGCAACATGGAAGAAGGTACTTACATATTCACTACTATACTTCCTTGTTTTAAATGCTTGTAAAGTTGCAGAAATGCTAATGTATAATTCATTATCTTCTTTCCTCAGGTCTGCTTTTGCATTTAATTGGCATAGTGCTTGTAGATATAAGATTTAATGTTGAACTCTTGCCCATTGCTTTTACATTTCATATAGTGAATCATAAGTTTTCTTTAAATAAACATGGATCATCTCTCTTGATTTTCTGTGAATTGTTGTCACCCCACGTGCAAATTATCATCATTGTTTTGCCACTAACCTGCTGCCATCTTAACATCTTTATACTGTAAAATAATTTTCTCACACAACTCCTGTGCTGTTCCCAAAAGAGTCATGGTAGTAGTATACGTGTGTAAGCTTTTGGGGATTTAAGTTGACTCTCATAATTTCTTTTAACTTCAGTGTTGGGTTTTCTCTTTTTGGTTTGTTTGAAGTTTTTCACTTTAGTTTTTTCTTCCTTTCCTTCATGTGGACCTTTTTTCTCATCAATTTGGCTAATTTCCATTCATAATTTTTGTAGTCTTAGCTGATCCTCTTCTCTTTCCTGGACCCATTTCCCCCATAACCAGTCTTTTCTATTGGACAGTTCCTCTCTTGTTTGCCTGAGATGGTTTCTGATAACATGGGAGTCTAAGAAAATAAAGAATGATTATCATAAAATGGCATAATTAAAGTGCTTGTAAAAAGCCACATTGGTGAGGAAAGAGGACTTAAGAATCTGAATATATGGCAAGACAGAAAACTTACACTGCTTCTGAAACAACCAAAACAATGTTGCAACAAGAAATGAAATCATCTGGAAAATGGGTATAATTCTCACTCTAAGGCAGTCTCCTACTAGGTAAAGATATCAAGATGATCAGCTGAAAAACATATTAAAGAAACCTGCTGTGTTTTATGCTTCAAGACGCAAAGCACATTATTGTAAAATATCCAACTGTTTTCCATTTTTTTTAAAGTTATAATTTCCTTTCCTGATGCTCATTTTTGGCTCATATCTCCCATGCAATAGATGAATTTGTACAGTTTTCTCCCATAAGTTTTGTAGACAGTGAAGAAGGGCAAGTGATATATTGAGATCCAATAGAAGATGATGCTAGATTACTCCATGCTAAACTGCAAGAAGATGGTCAGGAAGCCACTGAAGTGAGAAAATTAGCAAAATCCTCTCTAAGAAGAAGAAGGCAATACTGAAAGTAGGGCTTAAGACATGAATAATGCTTACTTGGCCTGAAGCAAGGCTGATATTTTATTTTTTTTAATAAAAGAGGGAGAGCAGTAGGTTTCAGTGATACAGGTAATTCAGCAAAGGAAATGTATCTGACTTGTAATGCTGAGAGATGTCCTGTTGAATGAATGTAACTTGAAAACTGGAACTGGAAAGAGATCTAGTGGAATGGGTCATTTAGTTGAAACATCAGCTTAACATTTATTTAAAAGAGTACAAAAGAACCAATGAAGTGGTGAAAGGTTAATGATGGCAACAGAAGATCTGAGTTTAAGGCTGTATTTAACAGGCATCTGTCCTCTGGTACTCACCTTGGTGAAAAAAAGTTGTCTGAGATGCTTTCCAGAGTACCCACCATGTTCACATGGTCTCATTTTAATGCTTTGCATGAGACCCATGCTTTTGCTTTGGCTTTGATAGCCTGAAAGCCACAATATTTGATTCAGGATCAGCATTCAGTTGTTATATGATTCTGTGGTCTTGAGTGCCAAGGATAGGCTTTCCTCTTGTTCAGGTAGGACCTCTGCCCTGGTTTATCAGGTGTCTGTCATGCCTGAAAGTGATGAAGGGTGAGGTGAACATGTGTAGGTAAACCTTGGCAAAATGTGATATGGACACAACTGAGGCTTGTCTACTGAAGATGCAACTGTGTTAGGTGGAAAAGCATCACTAAGCCTGGGAAACCAGCAGAAAATTGTGTGATCCTGCCAAAGGGCAATATATACACAACCTATGTCCAACTCTGGTGCCTTAATAGGTTGTTGTTTCTGAATGAATTATCTTTAATTTGATGCTATCCTTTGAGGTTCTAATAGGAGGGTGAACACAATGCTCAAGAATAAAATAAGAGATAAAGCCATTGGTAAAGAAAACAAAGGAAGCCTAAAAGCACTATTAGTCTTTCATGGACTATCTGATATAAAGAAAGATGGAATTTATATATTACCTACAAGAAGGTATTTTTATTGCAGTGTTGTACTCTGCCCCACTCTAAACTTAAGAACTTATGTTAACCCTTAGAAAATAAGTTCTTCTAGGACAATGCTCAGAGGGGGAGCAGCAGCAAAGATAATTAAGTTGGATAATTAGGAGTTTGTTTACTTGGAGGAAAATCTGGTAAATTAGTTTGTAGTGCTCACCGGGGGAAGCAGTGTATAGAGAACTGCTGGGTTATTGTTGTGAGAAGTCATCTTTTATGTAACTTTGGGACTTTGAATAATCCTTACCTTCTTTGATTATTATCATACAAGAGTATCATTAATTTGGTGGCCGGCAGAAGCTTTGTATATTTATTTGGCTTTACATAAGGGCTTGAAAGAAAGATCATTGCCAAAATTGTTTCTGAACTCAGTATTCATCTCCAGAACATACACCAAACAGTAACAGCAGAGTGAGATCAAATAAATACTGCAGATGGAGAACTGTCTTCCACTTTGAGCTTCTATGTAGAACATTCACTTTCTCCGTGAACAGCTGCTTTCAAATTTCTTGTAGTTGAACAGGTACACATCACTTACCTCTTCACCTTGTTTATAACACTGTTTTCCCCTAAGCAGGGAAGATGTATGCAGTGATTTTAGTCTTCCAGGTCTCACTATAAGATGAGACACTGCAGAGATCAAAACTTTGAAATCGAATAAAAGTTCAGATTATGTTCAAGGCTGCAATGCAAGTAATTTTTGTATCTACATTTCTGTTCACATACTTTGCAAACCTAGAACTATATACCAAGTGACCTTGGTGCAAAACTTCAGTTTGTTCAAGCCACTGTTACCATGCTTTCGTTTCTATAGTGGCTGATTTGACAACCTTAGGAAAAACACTCATCTGGGAGACACACAGAATGTCTTAATGATATCATTGCCAGGTGCTCCAGGCTGCTATTTTTCCATATGCTGTCATCGTATTCTCAGTAGAAGTCAAATTTCAAAAAGGTCAAACAAAGGATTTAACTTAGAACTCTACTTTGATTTTGAAATGAAAATAGAAATTTGCTTTTGTCACTTCTCTGGAAACAGACTAACATTGTCTCCTGTCCTGTTAGGCAATTTAGGGTGTTAGTTTATTTTTAAGTGTCAGTTTTGTCACAAAATTTTAAATGGAGGTGTGCAAGACATAGATTTAAGCCAGACTAAACTAGATGTAGTTAGTCATAACAATAAGGAAATGCAGTGAAATAAAATCTTAATCCCTACATAATTTATTTCTTTTGAGATTTTCTGGGAATTGCAAAAGTAAGGAACATCCCTAGACCTCCATTATTGGTTATTGCTTCAGCCTGATTATCAGGTTAGAAAGACTTTTGGTCAGATAACTTGATATAGCCGTTTATGTTTTTTTAAAAGGCAGTTTCAAACAAAATGAGTTTTTCTCTTTTATGAAATACTAAATCAGTTTCACTTTGCAAGGAAGTAGACACAATTTCAATATAGAAATACTTGTGAAGTATTATAGTGTTCCTGTATAAAAAAGAAAATGTTGTAAACTTCTGTTGTAAAATACCTGCATTCATTTTATAGTCTTTCTTTTGCTCTTATACAATAAAGATAATGGAGCCTGTATTTTTGGTGCATCTGAAATACATTCATTTTCAAATCTATGTGTTGAAGAGATACTGTATTATTACCCTGTAAATTTTGCAGGGTAATGATTGCAAAAGGAATAAAACATATTCTCATGTGTGTTACTGCTGACTTTCTTTCTCCTGATTGCAGCAATCCTGAAACATCCTTCTAATCTCTGGAGGAGTTAAAAGATTAAAATAAAGCAATCATGCATCACGTGATTGAAAACTTGACTAAGTAAAAGTAGCACTGATTTTTTTTTACAGTGTTTTTGATGTGTTGACCATACTAGGATTTACAACAAATAGGCTACTTCTGCAGTTTTAATTAAATGTGGGTGGCTTAAAATGTGAAAGAGGTAAAGAGGGATTTCAAATAGTTGTTTTCCTGAGGATGAGGATTAGCATTTATAACTTAGAAACACATTTTTAACTTGAAAGTAATCTTTAGATTGGCTGTTTCAATATAGACAATATTAATTAAACCCAGAAAAGGTAGTAATTTGTGGACTCACAGAGCTGAACAAATATTGAAGCACACATAAAATAGCCTGGGAAACATAATAACCCTATAGTCTATAAAGGTATTGCTCATAAAACTAGAGGTGGCCTTTGTACACCAGTTTCCATTCTGCGTCTGCCAGCCTGGTCAGTGGAACATCAACTATCATACAAATGTTCTTAAACAGGGAGGTTTACATTATAAATTATTATGTGATTCACAAACCTCATGGTAATGAGGCTTGCTTGAAAGGAGCAGAGGTGCATATTGTTAAGACCAGGGGGACTTCGTGTTGTGGCTGGATGCCTGCTTGGCATTATGGCAGATCCCATCTTCATTAGCTCATTCATGAAACACCTTACTTTTGTAACTGCAGATACATGGAAGTTTTAATTCATTTATCTGCTAGACCTTTCTCTATGCCTCCTTGAGCAATGAGAGTTATACTCTTGTGTGGATCTACTCATCATATCCTCTGGAAGCCCTAGTGTACTTTGGAATATGTGTGGGGGTTTTGTGTTCCTTTTTATGCCATATATAAAACACCTGCTGATGAGAAAGAGGCTGCCAGGTAGACTGCACCTCACTTGGCTTTCATCAGTATGGGACTCTTCTCTCCGTGGCCAGCTAACAAGAGTATAATCTGACATCTGACTGAAATGTCATAGGGCACATGTAGCCTCTTCAGTTCAGTCGTATTGACATTTCTCTGCCTTCTCTTAATGGAGACATAAAAAAAACCAAACAACTGCGGTGAAATCTCTCAAGGGAAAAATGATACATTTTAGCCAGTACACTAATGTCAAGAGAACTAAACTAGGATTTATTTGACTCATACAGAACATGATGAAATTCAATATTTGTTGAATATTAATTACACTGTAATATTAAATGAATTAGTGAGACTCTTTCCATTAACTGCTGTGGATTTGGCTCAGAGCTTTGTTATCTCTTTTTGCTGGATCATTCCACTTGGCCTCAAAACAAGGAAAACTGTTTTTTATGAAGTAAATCAGAGAAAATAATCGAAACACTGCTTTATCCATTTTCCCTGGACTTAATTTCTGCTTCTTGGGAAATAGGTTGTTTTTCAGTTATGAAAGTGTTATTGAGAATTCATAGACTTTGAGATTTGTATTCATATTACTAAAAATGTGTCACTATTGTTCGGGGTTTTTTTTGTCAAGATGAAGGAAAATAAGAGAGTTCCACCTTGAGCTATGCCCAGGTATTGCAGATATCTGACAGCCTCCTTAATGCTGTGTAAGCACATTCGAAAAAACTATCTCCAAGTTTGTGTTAGTGTATAAGTAGAGATGGCGAAGTGTATACTCATTGAAAGGGAAGGAAAGAAAGGTACAATGTTTATTGCAAATTCATGCCAGAGAAGTGTGCTGTATGATTTGTCATTTCTTCCAGGTGCTGTATAAATCATTTTTCTTCTACATCAGTAGCAACTTTCAGCCTTGATTCTACAAAGACGGACGCAAATGTTATTTGCTTTCTTGCAGTCATTGGGACTCCCCATAATGATCACCATTATGCTTGTACTTATAGGTGTGAGCAAGTAGGCACTTGCATACTATTGTTTTTCTTTTCTGCTCCAGATAAAAAGATAGGTTTCTGACAAGACATACAATTCACAGTAGTGAAAAAACATAACTATGGAGTGTTCACTGTCTCCTGTGGCTACTGCAGTGCTGTGAAAGTACAAAATAGACAAAGCTGGAGGAATACTGTAATAAAATCTGAGAATTTTGTTTAAAGGTTTGCTTATTTTAAAAGAATTATTTTACCTGTGTTTCTTGGTCGGCATCTGTTCAAATTGCTGTATTTTTAATTATTGCTATCATCAAAAATTAAAAAAAACTCTTAATGAAAATTGTTAAGGAAATACTGCTACAGTTGCATTACCACCTTCATACATTTTTTTTCTTCATTGACTTCGAAATCTGAATTCTTTTGAATCATCCTTAATGTTCTTGACACATTTAAAAAAATTACTTCTTACATTTGCTGCTAGTCCCTTTTGGAATTACGATCTTTCTCTAAAAAGTTGTCCTGGGTTGACTAGAACAGAACGAATTCTGTTCAGTAATTTTACTTTTCAGCTCAGTTCTTCTATTTACTTTATTTTATATGTCTGACCTTCACTTTCTCTATTTTATTCACATTGGATGTAACAGTGAAAGTCTGTTTTTATTATTTCATATCCCAAGCACATTCAGACCTGGATCCTTAAATGAATTCTAAACATTTAAGCTACTGCAAAAGTTGCTATCTCTCAAGGTTTTATATAGACTTGTCACATAAAAGGGTAAAGTAATTTGATTTAATATGTTTTTAATTTCTAACTCACCTCCAGTCATTATTCCACAGGAGTCTCAGGATACTTGGAGAGTATCAATAGAGTTTTGTCATGGTGTGAGTTAGAACAGAACTAATTCTATTCAGTGATTTTACTTTTCAGCTAAACCTCTTCTAAGTGACTGAACTTTCTGAAATTAATGGCGTTTTTTTTTGCAGGCAGTATCTGTTTCTAATAGTGATAAAGACTGATATTTATAGTTGCTACCAAGGACCAGTATATAGAAAGGCTCTTGCATACACCTGCTCCTGTGCAAACCAAGGTCATTGCTAAATCTTGTAAATCTCTCTCTCTTATTCCCTTTCTCTTCCCCTTTGGGAAGGAAGATGGGTTAATAGAGAGAGTCTGTCATTTGTCTAGTAGCCAGCCTAGCCCTAACCCTTGACAAGCTTTCCTTCCTGGAGTTAGCTTTTGAAAATTAAAAAAAAAAAGAAGTCTGGATTACGAAAATACCAGAATTCACAAGTCAAAGGCAAAAACTTCAAAAAACATTTTAACTCATAAATTTTAAGCCAGCCTGTCTAAAGGCTCAGCACTCAGCATTTGTCAGAGAGATAGAGGCCCAGTCACTGCTTTTCCATTAATTATCTCCTTGCCTGTAGTGTTGCCATAATTCTTTGTGTTTCCTGGTTCCCTCTCTTGTACAGGGTGTGAGTACTTGGATCTAAGGAGAACTTTGTCCATTTGACATAGATAGCAGAGAGATAGGTATATTCAGACTTGGAATTAATGTGAATGCTATGTTAAAATTTATAGGTTATTGTATAATGGTTCTATATGTAATTATAACAATATTTATTATATTAATTTTGCCATTAGTTTTCAAATATGCATTTATTTTTGCAGAATTTATTAATAGAACCTGAATAATTTGGGGTTATCTGATCCCCAAATTAGGCATAATGTGCCACCTTCTAAATTCAAAGGTTTTAATCATATGTGGTAAGTATGATGATGATCCACAGACCATAAAGCTCTCCAAAATTAGCTTTCTGTGTCTATTATCTTTGGCTCAGCACTTTCTAGAAAAAATTTCCTCATCACTTTTCTTAACAGAGAAAGCCAATGACATTCCCTCTGTAGCCCATCTTTCTTTTTCTTTTCCTTACTCTTTCTACTATTGTACTTACTGCTTCACTCCTGTTTTTCAAATAATGTTCCAGTAAGAATGAGTCTTTGTCTGGGGACAACTACTGCCTAATATTGAAAGATCAAATAAGGAAAAGGCAGAGAAGAAATTTTTGAACTTGTTTCCTAGCAGTCACACAAATCTTTAATAATGTTTTCATCGATTACACTGTCTTGCTCAGCATTTACGCTAACAGAAAAATTATTACAGTCTGTAATGTGCTGGACTCAAGCACTGATGAATGATTTACTGTGTCTATCAGCTACTTAATTAGAATTAATTATTCATAGACTTCCCTGATGAAAGACCTCATTATTACAATAATCATATAATGTAGATTGTCAGTGTTTTCTGAAATACCTTGCCTAATGGGGTTATGGAAATTGCTTGTGATTTTACTCCAGGAAAAACAAAGATTAGAAAGAAGCCCTGAAATGTGGTCTGACAGTATTTTCTCACTGCTCTACATCAAGCCAATCCAGCAGATTGTACAGCCCACACCAAACCCTCCACAGGAGCATAATGTGAAGAAAGGCTTTTGTCCAAATAGGTTGTGAGAGATGCAGTGTGTCCCTTGGGAGGCTGTGGCTGGACCTCAGAAAGCATGATGCAGGAAGGAATCCTAGGGAGGACAGGAGCAACTGAATGGCAGTTCTGTCTGCTTGTAGACATCTGCAGACTGCTGAGGTGCTGGGCTGAAAGCTCTCAAGAAGCTAGTGCTTCTCTAGAGACTGTCAGCTATTGCTTATTGGCATTAACTAAAGCTAGCAGATGTTAACTTGTGGGAATCGGTAAGAGAACAAAGATAGAAGGTTCTCAGAGGGAGCTGGAGAGCCAAGGCTGTCTTGTGGAGTATGAGAGTCCTCGGGGTGAAAATTCCCAGCGCTGCACTCTTTCCTTGAAGATCCAGATGAGATGTTGTCTTTGTTAGAACACCTCTGCCTTAATCCTCCCTGAACTTTTTCCCTTTTTGAGGTGTTCCTTAGAGTTTCCAGTTACCTTGAAAGAGCAAACTTATTTTAGTGTTGAGTTCCTTCTACTTCAGATGAGACGAAATGGCAGAACATAGTAGGACAAAGTTAAGCTTTCTTGAAAGTAGTATTTTCTCTGCCATGTGGGGTATTTCCTGAAGGAACTGGATCAGAACGTTTCGATATTCTAGATCTATTTTTAAGCTGCCTGGAAAGATGCCTGAGCCAGGGTAACTAACATCTATCCATCTATTCTTGAAAATGAGGCTAAGTTTACCTAACTGCTGCTGTTGATTAAGATCTCAACCTGTCTGAGCAGTAAATTATCTGAACTGCTTTCAGTATTGTGATTGATGACGGCTGTCAAGTCAAGCTGATGAAATATCTCTCTTAGGCTTATTAGTAGGGGTGAGATCCATTGAATTGTTCAGGCTGAGTTTCATCCCAAGAAACCTTTCAGTATTCAGCATATACCTATAAATGCCTAGTAAGGACAAAGACTGCTTTGGTGATTACTAGATCACTGGCTATTAGCTTAGTGCTATTGAGATTGTCAAGGTAAGAGTTACCTCCCACATGAAAATGCAAGTTGCAGAAATGTGGGGAAAGAGGAAGGAAAGGAGAGGGCTGGGAAAGAAGGGGAAAGGAACGGTACTGTAGCAATCCCCTTCTCTCCTTTTGCAAAGAAGATACTTTGTGCAGTTAGTATTGCTCATCTGACAAAAAGCATTTAAACTATTTTGAACTTTCTGTGAAGTTAGCATAAAATAGCAGTGCTTAGAATAGCACACCATTATTAATTCTGAAATTGTTTCAAAGTCCGCCTTTTCCTCCCACTCCACATGTTACATAGACACAGTTACTGTTATTTTTATTCTTAACTCCCAGTATATCTGAAAGTGAACAATGAAGTATGCTCATATCATGGAATGATTAAAAATTATATACATCATTGAATTCTTCTTCAGTTACACATGTCTATATCATGTATGGGAAAGCTTGGTCCTCAGCTCTGGGCTGAAACTAGTTCAACTGAGGTAATAGCAGCCCTGTAGCTTTTTCAGTATTTGAAAATATAGAAATCAGTTTAACAAACTTCTATTGACTTGCTTGCATGCAATCATTGCGCTATCATCTCCTTTCACAGAAGTAGATGAAAAGCTATAGATTTTTGTGTGAGCCTGTCAGGTAATTGTGATCATCTAGTAAATGACGAAGTCATTTTTACCCAGGAGTTCTTGCTCTGATGTTGCTGTGTGTCCTGCTGACACAGAGCTGAATGGAGCCAGACATTACTGCCCTCAGAAAAAGAAATCAAACCCAAGCTTGTAGTGCCATCCAGTTCATTCTCATTAGGCGAAGATGTAAATGCTGGAGTAGCCCCTTGGGTGTGTTTATTTACTGGGATGCATACCCTCGTGTGGCAGCCTGCATGTATTGCATTGACAGGGAAAAGGAGAGTCTTGGAAAGCTTCAAGAAACCTTGCTGCTACTGTGGCAAAACTCAAGTAGATGTTATAACATATATTTAAAAGAAGGGTCGTTGTCAGAAAAAGGGAAGAAACTGCTCCATTATTTTTTCTGTTTCTTTCTGTCAGCAGAATTAGGCCTTGTAGGTATTTGTTTATATCCAGATATTTGGAAAAGGTCATCTGGTCGGTATTAATAACAAGTCAAAACAGCTCTTAGCTTCTTACAGGAAAAAGTATTCACAGCCATGGTGTAACTTGAATTAGTTTCACTTACTGTATGAGTCAAATATGAATCATGATGAATAAAAGCATAATTCTTGACTGCATTGTGATTATTTGCTCTTTCAAAAAGCCACGTGTGTATGTTTGGCCAAAATGTTTTGGTGATATATCAATATATTTTAACACATTATTAAATTTCTGAACAAGTATTTTCCTTTATACGATAGTATCTTCAATACTTTTGTTCTACAACTGTTCATAACTCACCATTTATACTGCCATAGAAGCATGAGAGGTCTATTGTGAGAGATTGAGAACAGTTTAGGCCTAAATTGGCATAGGACCGGCCATTATGATAATAAGGTTATAAAATATTTCAGACACCACTTTCAATCTGTGTGTGTTTACTCACACTGTATTTCACGATGTGCATTCCTTCTTAGGGAGCTGGGAAAGCAATGCAATCATATCTACATTAGGAAGAAAAAGGTGGGTCAGAACTAACATGACTGACAGGCCTGAGGAGAGGATAAGAGAAGTATTATTTCTGAATAACATGATGATGTGCCTGGGTAGAGATCCCTGGGCTAGCTTTGAGCAAATTGTCATGTGTTCTTGATGCAGGGCAGCCTTGTGCTGAAGTGCTAGCACAAATTCTGGAAGCAACTGAGGAGGAGATGACAGAGGGTGCAAATAACACTTGCCTATCAGCTGGCTTGTGTCACGGTTTAGGGTCAGGGCAGCCCCTTAGACCTAACTGATGCTCTTTGTTAACCCCCCTCCCTTCCCTCCTCTTCCCAAAGGGGAAGAGAAAGGGAATAAAGGAGAGAGACTTAGTGAATAGAAAAGGAAACTACAACAGGTTTAATGAAGATAATAATATTAATAAAATAAAATATGTACAAATATATACAAAACCAGTATCGAACCCAACCCCCCGATGGCAATTACATCACCGTCACCACTGATGTCGTAGAGCAGGCACCGGGCCCCGCAGCAGACGGGAGCTGTGTTCAGGAGCTGGATTCTGGTACCAGATTCAGGAACACAGGATCAAAGGCAGAATGGACAGAGTCCTCCTTGGATGTTCCGCGGAAGCAGTCTGCAACGGTCTGAAAAGCAAAACAGCGAGGGCCTCAAGTCAGAAATAGAAAACAAGAGAAATGCAACGGTACAAAGAAACACCCCGAAAAAGAGTCCGCATACAACCCGACACTGCCGGCTGGGGTGTGGGGTGGTAGCAGTCAGTCCTGGTGAGGTGATTCTGGTGAAGCAGCAGTCCTGCTGAAAGCAGCGATGCCGTGGAGGAAGGTCTTCGCTCTCCTCCGGAGAAGACAGGCCGCCGCTCCAGGCAGGTTCGTGCCGCTCCCGAAGGGTCCGAGCAGGTTCCTGAAGGGTCCGAGCAGGTTCCCGAAGGCACCGAGCAGGTCCAGAAATCCGGCGGGGGGCAGAACCCTTGCGCTGACCTCCGCCCCAGACCATCTCCGGGTGGCAGCACACAGCTCCTCCCCCCTTGACCAAACATCTCACAATGGGTCCTGGGCAGCTGCTACACAGTTTTGCTTCTAACCACATAAAGATAAACTGGTCCCAGCCCCTCTAACTATGACACAGTCCAAAAGGGGAGAAGAGCCCGGGTAAAAGACCAGTAGACTCTTTGGATCCCTCTGCTTGCTACTGAATATGACATATACGGGATAGAACACCTCGCTGGTCAGTTGAGGGTCACCTGCCCTGTCCACTCCTCCCTAGGTCACTGCTAGCAGCAGACTCTGTGAAAACAGGCTGCTGACTTCAGACAGTGCAGTTAGAAGTACTGAAATGAAAAGTAAAATCACTGAACAGAATTAGTCCTGTTTTCACTCAAACCAGAACAGCTTGTTTGCACTGCACTGCTGTGCCTGTATGACTTTCCACCGATAGCTAGCTTGACAGACGTTGGCTGGTATCTTGGCCAGGGCTGCAGCATGTCCATGTTTTTCAGCTCTAGAATATTTTCTCCAGTCTTAAATAATTTCTTTCACTCTTGCCTGCACAACATGCAAGCATGCACCTGAACTTTATTACCATACTCTAATATTAGGTTTGTCAATACCAGGTCCACTAGCTTCTATTCTTTTTCCAACAGTCGAGATTAATTTCTCAATCTGGTTTTTATGCAGATACACTTTTTCAGATTCCTTACTTTTCTGATTCTTTTGTTTTGGCTGTATAGTTTGCATTCATGCCTTCTAAATGTAAAATCTTGTGTTTGCCTGAGTTGAACTCTGGTTCAGAGGTTTGTCTTTTCCTCGCCCCCTCTGATTTCTTAATCTTTTTAAAATACACTTTTTTGATTCTGTGTACTACTGATTTGTAGTCATATTTTATAATGCTGCAGTACATCAAATACCTTGCAGAACTGTGTGGATTACATCTGCTTAGTTATTTTACTTTAAGAAAACTTATGCTCCTAAAGAATGCAGTTAGGTTTGTTTGACAAAAATGATCTATTTCCCATAAAGCCATGTTGACTGAAATGAATTAGATTCCTATGAATCTTAATCAATTAAATCATGTAACAGCTTCTCCTTGATTTTATCCAGTTCTGATGTCATGTAAAATTACTCTCTGAATCCTTTTCTTTTCCTGTTTTGCAAACACTTCTTACCAAGAAACCAATAATAGTGCATTTGTATACAGCAGCTGGGCAGTTGAGAATGCATTAATTAGTATATTACAGCAGTGGCACTTATTATTTATTATGCCATCATTAGAGAACACAATTAATTTATTGTAGGGTTGCTATGGTTTCCAAAGGAGGTACAGTGCAGTCTAATTACCTCAAGATTCCAGATGGTGTTGAATAATTCCTGAGCAAATGCCCCATCACCTCTGCCTCTCCTAAGTTTGTGCAGTAAACAAAACATTGATAAAATGGAGGCTGAGAATGTAGTGATTTCCCTTTACAGATCTCCACACGTTTCTGTTTGCCCTGAGCATGTTTACATTCTTAAGACTTCATTGTTTAATTTTCTCCCATCTGTGCAAATATCCTAATGAATGAATTGCAAACAAGCATGTAAGAAAACTCTGCTGCTGGACATCTTGACTGCAAATGCTTCATCTGCACTATACCAGAAATTTTTGTGTCATCTGTCGTGGCCATCCTGAGGATATCATAAAATCATAGAATGATTTGGGTTGGAGAGGGACTTTTAAAGGTCATCTAGCCTAAACCCTCTGCAGTGAGCAGTGATGGCTTTCACTAAAATAGTCTAAGAAAAACCTTTGAGTTAGTATGTCAGAGAGACACAAGCCATAGTCCAAAGACATTTTCTTATTCCTGCATAAATTTTGGTTCTTTCTTAACTCCACAAAGGACATAATAATTGAAATGCCCAGATCAAATGAAATACTACGCTTCTTCCCTTAAGGTGCTAGCTTCTTAGAAACACTGAAGACAGATTGCTTTTCCAACTTGTTGAGATGAGAAAGCAAGCACTGTTAAAACACCAGCCAGTTCACTTTAGGAATATGTATGTTTCCTGGTATAACATTCAGCTGTACAGTTAGTTTGAGGTAAATACATATAATTCTGGTATAATACAATTATTACATTACAGGAGCCAGCGAGGCAAGAAAATGCTTCTTGAATTACACCATCTACTGATCATGAAAAGGCAGACTGCACAGTTTCATAGTTTGTTGGGAAATGACTTGGCTGTAATCTATCTTGTTTCGGTCAGAGTTACTATGTATTTCTTGTATATAACTAATAAATCAGGACTTCACTGAACACAAATACTTACCCTGATGAAAGTTTACGAGGTCGACATTTTAAATAATAATTCTGTTTTACTGTAAAAAGTAGTGTAAAGATTCAACTCCTCTGAGGAAGGATCCAAGAAGGAGGTCGGACACAGAAGTCAGGTGAAGAGGTGAGGCGCTGAGGGGTGGGGGATGTATGCTGAGCAGGGAATCAAAGCAGTGGGGAAAAATAAAAACCAGGACTGAAGAAGCTTTTCTTGATATGCAAATGTTTTTGCACTATTTGCCATAAATTTTAAATTTGATTACAAGGCTTTCAGAAAATTAGTCATAACAAAATATTTGCTCCTAAAGAAATCATTGCTTATAAAGCTAAGGGAAATTACTACACAAAGGAATGTCTTCCTCAATGATTGTACAAATTAATATCTTTCTCACTCTTCTTTACTTTCTTGTTAATGGTGTCTGAAATTTAGAGGAAAGTATTTCAGATTGGGAGAA
The DNA here is from genome assembly GCA_027560015.1 of Chloroceryle amazona. Lineage (NCBI taxonomy): Eukaryota > Metazoa > Chordata > Aves > Coraciiformes > Cerylidae > Chloroceryle > Chloroceryle amazona. The sequence continues at coordinate 62,355 of JANHFX010021304.1, read as the reverse complement.
GTTTGGACATAGAAACGTAGGTGCAAGGACAGAAGATATGACACTGAAAGAGGAGCACTCACATATATACAAAGAGTTGGAACATATGCCAAAGGCGTTGTGATATATGCATGAAATACATGGATATGGGTTGTTTTTTTAAAAAAGTTCACCAGCACTTTTAATTTACCTACTCTTGTACCACAATAAACATTTTATCAGACCTATGAACCCTATTACATAAGTCATGTCCTAAGTAACCTAAATATACGTAATAAAAGGTATACAAATTTCTAATTTTTTTCCAGCTAGTGTTTGCTTAGAGTATTCTTTACATAATTGTGGACACCATCTAGACAAACATTGACATCCTTGGATGTCAGAAAAAATAATCAATCTACATTAAGTGGAAAAACAATTGTAATAAATAGCTTGTGAAAACATGAAAAGATATTCTGTAAGAACCTCTTAGTTTTTGCTCCAAATCTGGCAAATTAGTGTTTTTTAAAAAAACAGTATTTTAATGTTATCTCTAAGAAAATGTAGTGTTAAAGCTGTAGCTGAGTGTCAAAAGACAGAAGAGACTCGCCCTTAGTGTTCCTAACCTGAACTTCATCCTATTTGTTCCTACGAATAGTAACTCATTTCCCTGCTGCGGTCTGTGTTACCCTTTGCTGTTGAGCTGCCTGAGGGAGAGAGCAGAAAAATCCCCCACTTTACCACTTGGCTCTCTCTTGTCTCACTGTGGCTTTAACCTTGTGGTTTACTGTGTACTTCTGATATTTTAAAAAGAAAGAAGGACTGAAACAACAAAAATAAAATTTGACAGGTAGTGTAGAGTTGAGTTTTTTCCATCAAGAAAGACCAGCACAGCTATTTGAGCTCTAGCATTGGGCAAGTCAATGCCATACATTACCACATATGCTGTGTAGTCTGTATTTGAGCTGACCAGAAGCTTCAGCTCCTGTTATGAGACTTTGGTCTGTCCACTAGGAGTGGGGTGCCTAAATATTATTGAGTGTCTGGATAATGGTATAACAAATATGGTTACTTTGAAGATCAGGGTGCTTCTGCTGTTAGCTTCTGGTATCCATATTTAAGTCTCATTTCCCCTTTTAGCAGGCAACATGGGCATCTCTCTGAGAAAGGTTTATATTGAACTGGTCTGTAATGAAATATCAAAATGTTATCACTAAAATGTGAAGTAGGATAATTAATTCTATGTGTACTATAGATAATAACCTCACTTGTGAGGTCACTCCAGATTGCAAGTTCTCCCACAACAAGTGGTGACAATTGGCTCCCCAGATGTTTTCATGTTAAGCAATGTGGATGACTGATGAATGCCTTTTCACCTCATTATGAAGATACTCTACAAAAAGATTAGTTGCCTTACATACTGCAGTAACAGGGACCTGGTAAGAACTGCCAGTAGAGATCTGCGTAAGCATGTGGCTCGTGGATTAACAGATGTCAGATGTTTTGAGGCCTCTTCTGACTGAAGAAAATAAGTTTTGATGGGTGAGCTAATGACTAAATCTTTTGCTTGCCTATATCTTACATGAAAGACTGTACTTGAGGATGCACCCTAAGAGACCAGATTCAGCAATCCTTATGATTTTGCTGTTAGTATCACAATGACTGGTGATCTCTAGAAAAAGGGTGAAAAATGTAGAGTTACTCAAAACCTGACTGGACATAGTCGGGGCAAATGCATAACTACTGAAATAAAAGGATTGCTTGAAGATCTCAGCTTCCATGAAAAATGGGATTACTTTTTATATAGTTGCAGTGGAAGGTTTGAAAATATCAAAGGAGTGCAGTAACAGGATCAAGAAAAGAAATATGTCCATTTTAAAATTGTACAATATTTACCCTGTCTGGAGATTTTGGGGGACCTGACAGGATTTTTGAACATTTAGGAAGGATCATTGGTGAATAAGATTCATTCAGGTTACTTGCTGGGACATCCTTAAATAATCTTTATGCTAGAGCTAAACCACCAAAATACTTCACTTATTTAAAACAAATCTTCATCTGTCCAGCTGATTTAGCTTTCATCTGGATTTTTGTTGCTGAAAATAAATGAAGCCTGCTACCAAAAAAAAGACTCTACCCCACAAATGTGAGATGTAGAAAAATTTGTGAAGGAAATGTCACAAATTTTTTGGCCTGGAACTAGAGTGCCAGAGGAATGGAGATTTTGAGTCCAATAAATGCAAGCTTTGGAGACTACAATAAAATGGGATTCTAGTGGTAGTGCATGTCTATGAAAATTCATTGCAGTATCAGCCATCCCAGGTGCCCATTTTATCAGGAATCATTATGCTGCTCAGTGTTCCAGGAACAGTTCTGGACAATGAAATAGCTTTTGCATTCAAAGAGGTGACTTTTAGTCACCAGACATCTAGCTGCTGAACATAAAGGCCACTGCTTGTGAAAGATCTTTGTCTGAAAGAAGAGACTGCATGTGTGTTATTAACTGGACAGTAAAGGTAAACTTTAAAATTAAGTATCCTGCAGCTCAGTCAATATCTTGAGCTGAACATCATTAATGGGGGGTGATGGGGAGGTCTGATTTCATGCTGAGCTTATTTAGAGCGCGGACTGCCACTGAACCTCTCCAAAGATTTGGTTTGAAGTCTTACTTCACTTTGGTTTGAAGTGAGTACATGTTTCAAATGTAAGAATCTAATACAATGAGAATATGCATTTGAATTTGACTCTGAGTAAGCACCACAGAGGAAATAGTCATTTATATGTAAGTGTTCAGATGAAGGCTGCATTCTTCAGGAACTAATGTAATTCAGTAGTCTCCTCAGCTCCAGGGAGCAAGGAAATAGGAAAGAGTAAGTAAACAGTTATAGTAAAACAAATCAAACCAAACCAAATCAATAGAAAACAAAGAGCCTCTCCAAAAGGTATTCTGACCAGAAAGCTGTTTTATAAATGAAGTAATCTCTCATTCATTGGGAAAAATCTTGTAACTAAAAAATGGAACTAGCAGGTGGTCAGTAATAATGTTATGGGGCTGGGTGCACAGGAAGGCTCAGGACACAGCTCTCGGACATGCCAGCTGGAAACAGTGTTGAATGCTGTCACTGTCCCTCAGCTGTGACAAACAGAGGTAGAGCTAGAAAGAGACACAGAGAGAAATATTTCTTTTGTTTTGAAGCAGCTTTAAGATGAACCAGAAAAAAAAAAAAAGAAAAAAATTTAATGTAAAATCCTGCTGGCAAGCTAGTCGTCATTTGTAAAGATTTGACCAGGAAGCCTATAGCAAAATGCATATGCAATTTAATATTTACTGGAGGTAAAAACATTACAATTTTCCTTCCTGTTTCTTTGCCATTTTCTTTACCTTTTGGATCCTATTTGGATTGCAGGTATGAGAAATCAGACTGATGCTGCACCAGGAGCTCCTGAGGTTTTAAACCCCAGGGATTGCTCTGACATTGACAATTCCTGCGGAGAGACACTGTCTTCCCCTTTCATTTTCAGTCTGGTTAATGAGCCTGTAAATTGAATTATCTCAGTCTAAGTGCTCAAAATCCAAGCTGCAATGAAAAGAAAACAAGATTAGAATAGTATATGGAGGCTATACTTGTTTTGGTGCTTTTGGTTTCCTGAGGAAAACAGTAAGATTAAAATAATAATTATTATAATAACAACAAAAAAATATGTGACTGAAGACATATGATTCATTGTAATATACAAACCATCCTATTAAACAGTATTAAATATCAGAGTACTGGGTACTCAGCTGGTGGGTCAGTGTTTCTCCATTCTAAAGAGATTAAGGGTAGATAGAGGAGAAGGAATCATGTTTTTCTTTTTTTTTTTTCCCCAGTACTATGGTATTTGCATATCCTTTTGGACAATGTTTGGTACCTGTTTCTTTCAAAGAGCAAATGAGCGGCTCAGGGAAGTGAGTACAAATTAGAATTGCGAATAACTGGATTTAAGATAGCAGTACGCTAAAGTGTGGGGGGAAAAAGCTGGGCAGCACTGCATCATTTGTTCCCAATGATTTTGAAGCAATCAGTGCTAAAAGAAGAAAGCATTATCTGTCATTTCAAGCTTTTCTTTCCTCTATAAATCAAAGCCAGTGCCCATTTTTCTATTAGAAAATGAAAAGGAAAGCCTCTCTTATGTCTGGTGGTACCTCTCTAGCCCCCTCTGCACCTGCCTGGGGCTGCTGTGTGACAGCTTATTCAGAGACTGGCTTGGACTGTACCTGACATCCCTGCAGCAACCAGTGAATCACTAGTCTAGGTTCCTCCATTCGTACTGACTAAGCTCTGAATTTCTCTTGGTATAAGGCAGCAATTTCATCTGGAGTCAGTGTGGTAATCAGGCCAGAAATCATCAGATGATGTTATTTCTCTGCTTTCAGTAAGGGTTTGTCTGAATCAAACTGAGTGAGGTGATTCCTAATGGTGCCTGAGACCCACAGACCCTATGTGACTTAATGATTCATCCCTTTTGCAATTAGCTCAGCTTTTAAACAGACTAATACACTATTCCCTTGGTCTCTATCTGTTCACCTGTAGACTTAGTTATGAATTACTGTCATGTGAAGAAGTCAGACCAGCCTCATCTCTTCTGTGTTCATGGATGGCTCTTCTGCCTCATAGAGATTTACCTTTGAGAAGTCATGGCTCTTAGTCTCCGGAGCACACAAGACAAAGCTGATATATTTTCTGTTATCCTGAAGGCTGAATGCTCCCCCTTCCATCTAGAATTTAATATTTTTGTATATACTTAAATATTTCATTCACCAAAACTGATATCCACTTTAAAAATAGCACAGCAATCCAGGGATTGGATGACTTTTCTTATTAGCTAGTGGCTGTATGGGAAATCACAGTATGCAGATCATCTTCCTTGTACAGGAGTCAGCCTGCTGTTACATACATGAGCAGCAGTTGGAAAAAAACAAAATCAACTTCAGAAGACTTTGGAGTCTTTCTTTTCACAGCAGTGTTCTGAGGACATGGAGAACCAACAAAATACAAGGATTTATCAAGCTTTGAATAGAAGAAACCCACAGAAATGATACTAGTGGTAACATTATCTAGTAAAAATGGAACTAAATGAGAGTCCTTTATCTTATTTTCATTACTCTTTTTCCCATGTGTGAAATGAGAACCAAGCTGCATTATTATATGTTGTTATGTCTAGGTTACCTAGTCTCTACAATCGCAATAACTGTAAGGTTTTCTAAGAAGAAAAGAAAAAGACAGGAAGAAAATACTGAATATGATTCTCTTCACTGAAAAAATAAAAAAATCTAAATCACTAGTAGTCATATTTTTGGCTCAAAATGATATGTTAAAAATACTACCTAGTGAAAAGCTTGAGAGGCATGCAAGATCTATGCATCAAGTCAGATATAGCACTCTGGTAGACATTTGCATGCTTGGCAGCAGAATTTCCATACAGTCTGCAAGCAGTAACTTGTACCTACTCCCACAGAAGAAAAAATCTGACAAAAAAAAAGAGGACTGCTTACATGTTGTTGGCATTGATTCCCTCAAAGTTAAGGTCCCAAAATAAATACTACTCATCCAAAACCCTAGGCTGGATATAAACTGACCTGAAAAGCATTTTCATAATCTAAGAATAAAATTTAAAAACCACTCACACTAGTCACAGCCTACTCGCAGTACTTATTAATCCTTTTTGTTTCTTTATATGAATCTCAGAGTAATTCCAGTAAAACTATGTAATTAAATCTTTCTGATCTCCAAGGAACATTTAAGAGATGTGTTTAAGCAGGGTCACTCATTAATGAAGTGTTGACAGCTCAGCAGTAGGACTCAGCAGCTGTTTAATAGAACATAGCAATGTGAGAAGACCACCACATCCAAAATTTAATAATACAGCATTGAATGTTCTAGTTGGAATTTGTTCAAAATATTGAAAGCAACATGTAGAGCTAACCTACCTACCTTATAAAAGGTCTATAAGGATTTTGTACCTGGTAAACATATGAATATATGCATTTACAAGCCAAAAAAATGACAGAAGTTTGATAGAATTTGTTTATTTAACTGATATTACCCAGAGATGCTATCCATGAACATGGATAGCCTGGGAAGTGTACCTGGAGTACTTAACAAATGGTAAAGAATCACATGAGGAAGAGAAGTACTAAATTGAATTTCACTAGAGTGTTAGTTCTTTATACTAATTTTATTCTGATGCAACCGAATGCCAGATATTTTTTATCCCTATACTTGTGTTTTCATTTTCAACAACAGACCCAACACAGAAAGATGACCTGTGTCTCTAGAGGGAGCTAAGAGAAATATGTGTATGAAGAATCTCAGGACCAGCTGGTTCAGGTATCTCTGCTGCTGCCGAGGTTGTTTCATGTGCACCTCTGAGAATGGAAACAACTCTCTGCAGCTTTCATGTATACTTTTTTTCAACTTCGCTCACAATGAAGAGGGACTGTTTGCAATCCCTGAAAATTAGCTTTGAAATCTATCTTCTTTTTTTTTTTTTTTTCCTGAGCAAAGAATAAATTCCTTTTAGAAGTTCCTGTTTGTTCCTTTTTTATTGAAACATTGAATGATAAATAAAATATGGGTACAGGAGAGATATTCTTCCTAGTGAATCAGTGCTTCCTGTAGCAGGTTCTTCTTCCAAATCTTTGGTAGTATTTGGATTGTGACAGTTTATGGAGAAGGATTATTAGGTTTTAGGCCAGATTTCAAACAAAGATGTTATTATCCACACCAAAGAAGATGGGACTACATTTTCACACTTAGGAAGTTTAAGCAGAACTTACAAGAAATGTGTATAAATATTTTGCTCTACCATTAATATCTTCTGATCTCATTTTTTCTTTTGCAACACAGCCTCATCTATAGTTTCCACTATTAATGACAGTAAACCCAATCTGAGATGGGCTCAAGCAGAGCCATTGTGTAATCATCAGACAGAAAATATCTTTGTCATTTTTTTTTCTTTTTCATGGTTGCTCCACCTAGTGACCCTTTACTTGACAGTGACCTTCAGATGTGTTCTATGCTGGGTTCTGGCATTCAGACCTCATTACCCAGCACTCACTTGTTTTGCTCAGGAGGTGGTTTGGTGGAGAGGTGCACACTGTTCTTAATCCTACACTGAGTAGGACATGTCTGGAGTGCATACGTGGCCCCATAAACTGGTAGGTTTACAATTCACCCTGCTGTTACTTGAGTAGACAGAGCACAATGTCTAGCTTAATATCTATCAAGTATGTTATACAACAGAACAGTCTGTCTGAGCAGTTACCAATTATGACATGCGTATTTGTTCTCTGCTAAGTGGAGTGGGTTTTTTTCCTGATGTATTGTATCTAAAAACCACTTTTTTTCATAACAAGTTGTTCTTTTCTCTATAAATTGCTGCTATTATAATGGAAATATTTTTATTTTTAATTGTTCAACTGGAACACAGGAGAAAATGCACCAACAATCTTAATAGAGATCAGCATATAATATCAGTCCTCTTCTAGACTCTAAAATTTTTGGGTATGAGAAATTTTGGTGGCCACCCAACAGCTAAAGCTTCTGGAGAGGCAGGTAACACACACATCCTATGATGACCACTCACCTGTCTAGAAAAAATGGATCTTCAAACAATAAATTCTGAAACTGGCTTTGTAAGAGCAGAAATAAATGATTATGCCTGTTATCAGACATTTGACATAGATGAAAGTTTCCAGCCACTATTCTTACTACTGTAGTCAGTAGACTAGAAGTATTTGACATGCTGTCCCGAAGAAGGAAAACTGGTCTGTGCCCTGTATAACTCAGATATTTAACACATTTATGAGTTGACCCTTTACTTCTTTCAGAGTAAATAAACAGAATGAGTTTTCAGCAGAAGCTGAACTACTGCATAGACAGGAGCTCTTCATGAACTACTGCTTCTGTGTTTAGCTCAACAGCTTGGCTCCTACAGAAACCTAGTGTGGAAAAAGAAGAAATTAAAGAACTATGCTGAAATGGCTGTGAATTTCAAGTTAGTCATTGACTACTTTTCCAGATACAATGTAGGACATTTCTCCCTAAAAAATTTGGAAATGGAAACTTTCCATTAGATCCTCTTATCTTCTTGTGCATTTGTGTGCATGGCTTGGATATGTGTGTTGATTTCCTCATTCGTGTAATTTCTTCATTATGTAAATTGAAGAAACAATGCATCCAATTCACAAATGTAAACAGAAACAGACGCTGAAACCCTGCCATTCTGTCTGACAATTGTTAACAGAAGTTAAATCACAAATAAAAAGAAATGGCAGTGTAAAGCACTTGTCATGTGAACAATTAGTCATTATAATAGCAACAGTATGCTTGGGTTGCTCTCATCTGTAGTATTTCTGTTCAGCACCTAGTACTCCTGAAAAACAACTGCCAGGTGGAAGATTTCCCTGATGGGTACCTGAGCACGGTTTGTGTGTCTTCCTGAACTTTGCTACAGTTAAAATGTTATCCTGGAGCTGAAGAAAAGTAGAAAGATGTTTTGTCAGTTTAGCAAATGGAAATATTCCTTCTCTGAACCAGTGGGAAATGAATTAAATCTGTCCCAGCTAGAAACAATTTTAGCATTTATTGTTCAAATCATCTGCTTTTGTAATCTCTAAAGCATAGAGCGTGTTCACAAACTTTACTTGTAACAAAATAAACTCAGCTTTCCACACATGCTTTTACAAACCAAAATACTTGCTTCCCAACAGTGGATGGGAAATCTAGGGCTCTAGACTAGCTCCTGGTGATGGCTCTAATTGTGCATTAACAATTAGAGATTACACAATATACTTCTGATTACTACTAGTGTAATAAAGTCAGGGGCTGTTGAAAACAAACTTTGTAGAGTGCAGAAAAATTAGTATCACAAGATGTGTCACTGTGAATTCATTCCATCTGGCTAATGATGAATGACACTAGTGTGAATGGTATCAAGTCAGCCTACAGTTTTGCTATATATACCTAGTAACCTGCAAATACACAGGGCAAAATGGCCCCACTTACACTGTGCATCAAAACAGAATATAATACTTTGTCACAGGGTAAACTGCTCTATTAAAATTATCACATGCTCAGAAATTAGGAAGGCATTTGTTGATTTCAACCTAGTTTATTTCTTTCTTGGACATTTGTTTTCTTTTAAAAGTCTCATTTTCATGATTCAAGTTTCATTTCACTGCTGTTTTAATGGTACCAATTCTAACAGTTCTCTTTATACCGTTTTTTTCCCTAAACAATGGGAATGTCATGAGTTCAGTTTTTACAGTAGTAACAATTAGCATACTGTACATTTCTTTAGTGAAATGAAAAAAAATCTTTGCTGCTTAATGGACAGGGCTAGATGGTCTTTCAAACACTTTTGCTGCAGTTTAATGTTACTGATCTGTGGTCCTTTCCTAAGGTATAGCTGGTAGTGCTCCAAACTTGCAGAAATGGAGTGCCTAGGACAGATTATTTACTTTTATATGCTGCTGAAATTGAAGTATATATATATATATATACATATGATGAACTCCTGACAGCTAGATCTCACCTACATATTAAAGAAATTGTGTCTGAATTATAAATGAGAGTAGATTTTCCTTCTGTTTTCTTCTGCCTTTTTTTTTTCCTTCAGCTATAAATGTCTCACTTGGCCTAATGCGATTGCTACTTAAGTTTTGTTCAAACCTTTTATACCAAAAATATTAAGAGTTTGCCTCACCTGATCTAGTTTCACTTATTTAAAAGGTAAATATTCACACTAAAATTATCAGTTAGACTTTATCTACTTTCCCTGTCATGGAAGAAAGCTGTGATGAATTGCCCTTTGCAGGCACCTTTTTGCATGGAGTATGGAAGATTCTCAGATGTCTGTCTCAGAGCAGATGTTTGTCTTTCAGGCTCCACTGTGTAGCACCTGTCTGCTGGGCTTCATCCGGTATTGTTATCTGGACTTTGTGTCAAAAAGAAGAATCAGGAGTCAGCAGCTAGCAGAAGCATCATCTTCCTTGTTTCTTTCAACTTAGTGATAAATTTAAACATGATAAAATGTGAGAATTTTACTGGAAACCAATTATTTAACACTGCATCGAGGTAGTGGGTTGGTCCAGTTCCTTGTGAGATGAAACAGAGACAGAAAAGAGGTAATGGATGTAGTATCTTCTCTTTAGGTGTTTTTTTCACCAAGTACTTCTCTATTCAGGAGAGATCTCTGTAGTGACAACCTTTTTCTCTGTGTGCTTTGCCTTTATGCTTGCTGGAAACCCTGGCCTTAAATTAATCAATGGCAGAAGATCAGTCACAGAATAAGCAGAAACAAAAACTAACAATAGCCAAATGGTTCAGTGAGAGTCATAATTATGGGTAAGAAATATCTCATTACTGCAAAACCCCACCACATCAGTTTTGAGTGGACACTGCTCATTAAATGAAATAACCTGTTGAATGAAAGGAAGTTTGTGTAGAGAAGCTAAAAATGATAAGCACAGTTTTAACAGCTAATATGGTGGACTATCAAACCGGGTAAGGCATGTTAGTGACAGCATTTACTACAAATATTATTCTACAGGAGATGCTTAATCAAGTTACATCCTTTCAGCCTTTGCTAAGAACATGCATCCAGAAGATGGTACAAACCTGTGCACTTCAGGTCTTTGAACTTTCAAATGTCTTATGTCATGAATGCTGTCAAGGACAGAACTCCACTATGCTTTACTATTTTTCTGCAGAGAAAACTGCATATAGTTTCTCAGTTCTCAAAAACAGACAGAAATATGTTTCCCTGTGAATGTTAAAATTGCCATGAAATTAAACAATGAACTACTAACAGAAAACAAAATGCTCACACTATTTGGAGTGTTTTTAAAATGTGGTACTGATTAATTCTTCATTTATTCAATGATACATTAACTTTTTTAATCACTCAGGTAACATCAAATCCTTTGTACTACAGACAATAAAACTTTCACTTTGCCTGCAATAGAATTAAAATGGTTTCCATGTTAAAGAATATATAGCATCAATTGGAGGAGATAAAAATATTATATAAGTGTTGTGCAAAATATTTCAATTACAGAAGCTCAAAATTTTTAATCTGTGCAATTTGTTGCAAAGTACTTGGGTTTTATTGTATAAGAATATGAAAAAAATAATTACTGCGGGTTTCTAAGAGGAGATCACTGAGATAATTATGGAAACACTATGATACAGTTAACTTTGGGGCACGTAACAGACTGATTTCTCCAGATACATTGCAGCTCTGTTTGGATAATTCCGTAAAAGTTTTTTTGAAATACTTATTCTGCTATAGAATATTCTTAGTTCTAAGTAGTTTTTAGTAATAACAAATTGTATTTGTTGTCGAAGCTCCTGTGGGCAAGTGGCTATATCACAATCAGTGTGATTCAGTCCCACCCCCTCACTCCCCACCCCACCAAATTAATTTCACAAGGTGTCTTAAACAGTATTCAGTATAGTATGGACTTTGATACAAAGGCTGTTTTTCTTCTCTGAAAGAAGGATAGGAATGCATTTTAACTCCTGTAACTTATTTTTATCTGTTGTGGGTTTTTTGTTGTTGTTGTTTTTGTTTGTTTTTATTTTTACTGTGTACATAATAATAGTTGGGAATATAGTGAAACATGTAATTTTAGAAAGTGTAGCAACCACTAGCACTAGGAAATGCCACTAATCATTCATGTATCTGTTATAGATGGAAACCAAGTAATTTTAGAGCTTAGTCACAAGAACTGTGACTTTACTCAGACCAAAGAGCAGTATTTTCATGCCTCTTGCTCAAAAGAAAGTCACAATAACCCCCACCTAATTACTGAAAGATTTGAGTGTGTATTCCCCAAATCTGGTCCAAAACGCCTCCTTAGACGCTTGAAGCTCTGCAGCTGCTTGTGACTGCAGGCATTACCATTCTGGGTTGCATGAACACCTAGGGACTCATTTCACGCCTACACCTGTTAGAGGGGGTCACAGGCTTCAGGAAGCAATTCAGTATTCATGAGTTTAGAGGGAAAATGAAGCTGTAGAGAGTGTGTAGGGAATGTTTGCCAGGAAAGTGAGATGGGGATGGAGCTCTCAATGCTGCTCCAAGGAATGCTTTGCATTTTACTTTAAATGATGAAAATGCATAAATAGGACTGCATGATCATCATGCAAACTCAGAACCAGGTTAGAGGTCTAAGTTGCTGCTACGTACTATGGAGTAGACATAACTGGAAATCTCAAGTGTGGGTTTGTTATGTTTATATATATGTCTATATTTATATATATGTGTCTATGGCTCTGTGCCTAACACTACACCAACCTTTAGTTGTGATTTGCTGGGATAGGGGAATTTGCTTCCCCTGTCTTAGAATCCACCTTACTCTACTTTTCTTTGATCCTTGCTGCTGCAGTTAATTAGCTTTCTCCTATTCCTTGTTTAGGTTTCTTTGGCCGGGTCCCTTGAATAATTGACAAAACAGAACAGAGCCTGTGGTTACTGTGTGGTACTATCTGTGACTCGGTTTTATTTAATAACACTGTGTTACTCTGTGCAACAAATTGTGACTAATTGCTTCTCCACTTCCTCTGCCAGTCTGTGAAAAGGCCAGCACTGCAAACCAGCAAGCCAGAGCTCCCTACCGAATTTCTGTGAGCTTATATAAAAAGCAAACTTTGGTGAATGAGGTCTGAGTGGTAGGGGAATTAAGTGTTTTGATGAAAGAAATGTGACCATTATTGACTTCTCTTCAGTGCTGAAGTCTCCGGTTTTATCTTCAGGTGGGACATACATAAACAGTTTGTGTCTGCAGATCTTGTAAAAAACTCTTCCTCTTTGTCATAGCAAAAAACCCTGCATTCATATAAACTCGCGTGATTTGGTTTATTTTGTGTGTGTTTGACTTTTTGTTTACAAAATTAATATAGTTTCTCTCATTCTTGCTTTCTTCCTTAGTGCTAAAAAGTACACAATGGCTTTTAATATTTAATTGATGAGATCATTTTACGGGTTTTAGTTTAATGGTAACCATAGCACAAATGCATCCATTATTAAATGCAGAACGACAGGGTAGCTTCTTGGGAACCCTCTTTAGTTTAATATGAGAACCCGTGTCAACAGAAAACAGCGCTGATATTGTTGTTAAGTGTGACAAACTGGCAAATGCAATGGGCACCACACTGGAACAATGCAAACTGCTTATATCAATGGAAGAGGCAATGTTTAAAAGCGAGATGAAGGCGGACAGTGAGAGGCTGTCAAGGAAAGTTCGATTCCGTGTTGCATCGTCACACAGCGGTAGGGTGCTGAAGGAGGTCTACGCCGATGGGGAGGCTGCTGACTCTCTGGACTCTGAGTACACCAGTAGCTCGGAGACTGACCAAACCAGCCGGCTGAGCGAAGTTGATGGGCAGCAGAATGGACACATAGGGTCCGAGTGCGACGAAAATGAGAATGAACAGGATGACTTGCTCATTTTAGTCAGAGCCACTAAAGAGAGGGGGTTTGGTACAAAGCGAGTCAACATCCTCAGCAAAAATGGCACAGTCAGGGGAGTCAAGCATAAAGTCAGTGCTGGTCAAGCCCTCTTTGACAATTTGGCAAAAGTATTTCAGGTAGGTGATGCAGTTCTGCTGACTGTAATCCCTGTGTCTGTCCTTTTCAACTCCCCATGTTATTCCTCCTTTCATCCAAACCTTTCTCGTGATTTCTCAATATTCTGCCTCATTCCCATTGCTATCAATTTGCTGTTGTTGCACAGGAGGGTCTCATTGCTCTTTCTGCAATACAACAGCTCCCCACTCCAAATTGACTGTGAACTTTTTCTGTGAAATGTGAATGTTATGTTTGCCATGTATGGACCAGGAAAGAAATGTAACAGAAGATTTAAGTGGAGCTTTATTGGAGATGTGTACTGATCCACTGTACAGGGATGTGTCATGTTTCCACTCCTATTATATTAGTTTTAATGAGTATACGATGTTATCTACTGTCCCCTGCATGTAAATATGTATACTTGCAAATTCCATTGTGTTTAATCTGCAAAGCAGATCAAATTAGGTGCAGGGTGGCAGCAATGGTGGTTTTCCCGCATGAAAATTTCAGAGGGATGAAATCTTAGTCAGAGGTCTCTTCTCTCAATGTCTGTTTTCCATTTATTTTGTAGAAGAAGCAGAGTATCTGTATTTGAAACAGTATATGCCATACTGATGCCTTAGGCAGAGAAACACAGAAAAGTTCTTAAGAAATTAGCTCATATATAAAATTTATCTATACATGCTATTCAAGCCTTTAAAACATTAATATTCAAACAAAAGAGCAACAAACAAGCAAGCTCCTTCTAAAGTTTGTTGTAATCCAGGGTTATGATGGTGCTTAAATAAACCTACAATTAGCTTCAGAACATTGTTTTAAAAGCATTTACATGCTTTTAAAGCATGGGGAAATTTATATTAGGAATGACTGCTGTGTGCTAAAATCTTCTAATGTTCTTTCTTTGAAACGAAATCATTTCATAATATGTTGAGAAATGGCTATAGATTAACATACCCTTGCTTCTGAATATGACTTTATCCTCTATGCCGTACTTAATTACAGCAGTCTTTGTGTCAATACCGATATTCCTGGGGAAAATGGATGCTTTGAAGATGAATCAGCTATTCATTTTTGTTCTTTACATCACATAGCACTCAAGTAGCTTGCTTTCTTTCAAGCCACTCACTGAGGGGTTTGTCCTTGATTTCATAACTCTCATAAAATTTGAAAAAAAAATCACTCTTTCTAAGTAAATAGGAGTTAGGAAGTATTACCAGGGCATTTCTGGGTTCTTCTCCAACCTTGATTCCAAATACTGTTCCATGTTGTTTTGGTACATGAAGTACACCGCACTAGCCTCATTGCATCATTGCCATGTGAAAGCTTTCTTCTGCTGTACCAATGACGCCAAGCTAAAAAATTTGAATCAACTAAATAAATGGACCCATTTGAAGACAAATGTACTTTAATTAGTGTTCTTGTCATCTCACTGTTTCTAACTCCAGTTTTAGGTTGGAAGTTCTTCAGGAAAGGTTTATGGACTGAAATCAATGTACTTTGATTGCAGTGAAGTTTCTTTTATTCCTAGCAGAGTTACAGCTAGAACCAGCACTATTTCCATGATGTGTTTTGCTGGAAGAAAGTAATGCTTGAGCAGAGTCCTATCGATCTGGTAACTTCAGAAAATTATATGTAGCCAAGTCTACCACAGAAGTTCGTAATTAAAACCAGTAGAATAATGGGTGGTTTAAAAGGTGGTAAGAATCTTGTATTGACAGTATTTTACAGCAGAAAAAGTGGGAAAAAAATATTATCAAGTGAAAATGAACTAAATAGTTTTTCATACAGCATGTAATTAAATTTAAGAACTCTCTCCTACAGGCATTGCAAAGGCCAAAAGAATAGGCATATTTTTAAAGCAGGTGAGGAATGTATATGGGGAACTTGGCAGCTTCTGCTTAGTCAGGTCTAGATGATTGATTTCCAGAAATAACTGTGTATTCTTACCTCAAGCATCTACTGGATAAAAAATATATACTTTCAGTAATACAGAGAACATCATGATTTGAGATTTCTTCACAAACATGTTTCTGTTTCCCCAGAGACAAAGTTGGAAGACTAGTGAAGAAGAATGAGGGATTAGCATAACTTTTATGTTATACCATGAGATAGTTTTCTGTGCCACATGGTGAACTCAGAGGAAAGCGAAGCACAGAGTTTGGATTTGAGACTGATTTGGAACTGCCTGATCACAATATGAAAAAATGATTGAAATCTCTTCTAGTTTTCTGTATGTATGTTCCAGACGACTAATTGCACAGCAGTAACACTCAGGAACAAAAAGAGTTCTTCATTCAAAGATAGAATAAGATAAAAATATATCTCTGTTGGAAGATATAACCAAAAAATCTCTTAATACAAACATTTTTGCAAGTTCCCCACTTGAATATGTGAGGTCATCTTCAATTGCATGTTTCACTTCTCTTAGACAAGCAGCATTAGATGTATAACAATAATTAAGATGTATACAAAGTCCCTTATCCCTGCTGAGAGCCCATCTCTGCCCTTTTGATGATTCAGCTGTAGATGACCTAATTATACATTTCTCAGAGTCAGTGTCAAAGCAGGTATTTGTAATCTCAGAGCATGCACATGAACTCCTGACGGTCCTAAATCCTGAGCACAGATAAATTCTTAAATGCAAACACATCTTTTTTACTATTTCATGTATATTAGCTGAAATGCCTATGCAAGAAGGCATAGGATGAGAGGTAATGGGCTTAAGTTGTGCCAGGGGAGGTTTAGATTAGATATTGGAAAAAAATCTGTACTGAAAGAGTGGTGAGGCATTGGAATAGACTTCCCAGGGAGGTGGTGGAGTCACCATCCCCAGAGGTGTTAAAAAAATATGTGGACGTGGTTTAGTGGTCATGATAGTGTTAGGTGGATGGTTGTACTTTATGATCTTGGAAGTCTTTTCCAACCTTGATGATTCTCTGATTCTGTGCTATACTGGGTATGAGCATCCTGTGACCCTGAAACTGTGTGGGTTTTTTTTTATTATTTTCTGCAGCATCAGCATTCTGATTCTTCAGACTATATCTGCAAAATCCTCTACTATGCATTTACCCAAAATCCCCAGATGCTCCCTGTTATGGAGAAGGCATCCCTTATAAGAAATCACTTTGCTCAGATATTCTAGGAAGAAACAGGAGTTCAATAACTGTACTTTGTTAAGTCATGCAGTTAAGACCTTCGATGTTTTCTGTGCAAATATGCATGTTAAAAACACTCCTATGTATTCTAATGTTCCATGGAATACTTGGGTTTTTGAATATTTTTTTCCACATTTCTTAACTACAGCCTTTTACAGAACTAGTTCATACAGTTCCTTCCCACAACAGACTATTCTGGAAAAAAAAAAAATCACACCTTCTGGAGTTTTGGGAAATTTTAAGGCAGTGATGTAATACAGGAAGTGTTTCTAGATGAAAAGGTGGTTTTGGGTGTTGTTATTATATGATACGAGCCTGGCCTGAGAATGTCTATCTACTGCCAAGTAGATGTGCATCCCCTGATACATCTTCCCACATCCATGCACTGAGCATTTCCACCACCAGCACAACCACTGACTTCCCATTTCCACTGCTCCTTGAGAAGAGGAACTAGGTCCTTTGCATTAGTCTGTCTGATGACTCTGTCCCTGATGTGAGCTGCTCCAGTGCTCTGATAGTAAAAGTTCTCCCATCAGGTCAGTGCTGCACAGCTGGTGGAGCTGCTGTGAGCCTGATGGAGCAGCCATGTGCGGCTGGGGCTGGCACAGACACTGGGACTGGGTGGAATAGAGCAGGAGATGTCTGGGGTCCTTGGCTTCATGGCAGGACACTTTGGGGGCAGAAAGGCAGAGAAGAGACCAGGCCTACCGATGCTTCAGGGGAGCACAGTTTCCATGGTAACCCCTCCAGCCTTTTCCTCCCAGGGGTTTATGCCACAAGCAGAGTGTTGACATAGCAACCACATCCTGGGTGTGTGTGTGAGAGGATGTTGCTGCAGCAACGCTCCTCCACCCCTGCTTATCTGGGAAGGCAGGAGACCAGTCACTGGTCATCGGTGGAGGGCAGGGGTGGTCACATGTGTTCACTCAGCCTCCAGGGTTGGGCTCCTACATGGCTGGCAATACGGTCAGGGACATTTTACCTGTGGGAACCATACACTGATGACAAGCCTCAATTAAAGAAAGGATCTGGAGCTCTCAGCCTCCCTGTTCATGCATTTCCTTGGTATAACTGAAATTTTCTCCTGCTGAAACACTAAAACTGATGATGTCAACAGGTCCAGAGCTGGGGCTGTGACCTGCTAATTGCATCAGATGCACAAGCCACTTCTCTGTTTAACCAAAATAATTGTGGTCTTATTTCAGTATGTTACTAGAATTTTTGTTTTCTAATACTTAGAATACTGTTAAAATGAGACACTCAAGTGCACAGTATGTGGCTGAGCAGAATCAAGCCCTAGGACAATAAACATTTCTGTCCTATGTTTACATATGTTTCTGCTTCAGAGGATGTAATAAGCAGGTACTTTGGCTGCTTCTTGAATCACACCTACAACTGCAGGTGAGTGAAAATTGTTATGACTCTGAATTTTTATTTCCCACTGGCTGCGATATTTTTATCTGTTTAGCATAGGTAATGACTACATAAAATGTAAGACAGCTGAGACCTAACCTTTATGCGTTTTGCAGCAGAGGTCAGGCATTAGTGACATGAGCAGTGCAGTTTGGAATCTGTGCACACCAGCCTTCCCCAAAACAGAGACTGAACTGACAAACTTCCTAGCAAGCGTCTGTGAAACACAGTGGAGTCTCAAGTATAACCAAACTCCACTAGATGCAGGATGGAAGCAGCAGTGAGGGAAAGATCATTTTGCACTTCATTAGCACCTTCTCTCTTCTGTTGATAGAAAGCAGCTTCTAACAACTGAATAAAAGTCGCCTAAGGCTTAAGCCATCGATGGTCTAAGTGCCTGTGGTCCAAGCAGGTTTTGCAGTCTGTAGGAAAATGCAGAGCTGCACTCCTGGGCTGTGAGGGAGAACATAATTAAATTGTTCCCTCTGTGAAAGTCTACACCATGTGACTACTTTCCCAGAGTGATTTATTAATAAGCCTCATCTCCTAGCTTTATCCTTTGCATGACAAAGGGCATAGCAAAGTAGCTATGTATATGAATATGCATATACAGAATATGTAGTCCTTAAGTGAATCAAGATTTTAGGTGTAAATTCAAAAAGCCCACAGGTTTCTGAAGGAGTTAGACATTAATCTCCAAAGTGTGGTTCTCCAAACCTCTCTTTGTTGCTACCTTGTCTCAAAGGCAGCAACCCCCTTTTATTAATGAAAATTTGACTAATGATCTCTGTTGGCCATGTGCCTCAGCATCTCAGTATTGAGCAGACATGACAGTTACCTCCCACTCATGTCCTATGGGAACCAAAAAATAGGTGTTCCTTTGCCTGTCTCACCTGCAGGGCTTGATGTGTCTGTCCTCTGTGCAAGCCTAGTGGATCAAATCCTACACAAACTGTACATAAGCAGATGCTGGTTTGTTGCAAATCGTGTCTGCAGGAGGCAGTGGTGGGAGTTGTACTTTGAATTAGACAGTCACAAGACAGCATGAGTAAGTTGCTGGAGCAGGAGTGGAACACAGGCTTTCTGATTCTATACTTGCTGTGACAAATACTACTGTTCTTCAGAATCATACTTGACCTCCCTCCTCTCCTTTCCTTTCCTTTCCTTTCCTTTCCTTTCCTTTCCTTTCCTTTCCTTTCCTTTCCTTTCCTTTCCTTT
>JANHFX010021304.1:0-37000 GCA_027560015.1 Chloroceryle amazona | reverse complement strand
CACTACATGAGTACACTACCCCTGGCTCTGTTTAAATGTAAAATAACTGAGTCAGAGATACATATACGTATGTGTTTACTATTATTATTAGCATCTATCAATCTCTCTAGCAGGATAAAAGGGAATATTTAGAAAGGTAAGGGACTGGTTAAACAGATGACAAAAGAGAGAGAAGGGATAGTAAGCTTTTTTTTCCAACTTCAGCTGCCTGCCATAGCACACTAAACAGGGTTTTCTAAAGCTGCTGCCAAGTTAAAATGAAATGAGCCAGAGTAGACATAGTAATTTTTATGACAGTAATTTGCTGCTGATCAACACAAGTCTGTCTCTCTGCAGTATGAAATATTCTACTGAGGGAAGCAACCGTGCTTACAGACAGATGGGGCCAGTGTGCTCAAACCAGGACTCACTCAGAGCCATGCTGTTTGCTAACTTTTTCACATGATCTGAGATATTGAACACTTTCATATTTATCTGTTCAGCCTCAGCAAGTCCTGATCTAATTCACTTCTGGCTAAAGCCATCCTTACTTGCAAAATATTCTCAAATAGGACACAAACTGCCAAGTGATGCTCACCGCACAGGCAACCAAAGATTCAAATATCTTGAACAGTGTGATAAGTACAAAGCAAAAGAAAAAAGCTCCTTAATAGAAAATAGGATTTGGGCTCCACAAGTAAGGGTGCTGTTTAAGACAAAAGTATTGTTGGGGTTCTTTTTTAATAATTCAGGGTGACATCATGGGAGGTGGTACGTAAGTAAATAGTATAATTAACACCAAAGTCTGAGTGGTAGGACAAAACATTCCCTCTCAAGCCCATTAAATATATTTGAAAAATCCTATCCAAACCTTTAAAAAAGCAATCCCCAAAGAAACTTAACATGGGAACTGACAGTAAGAAAAATAATTATTCAAGAAAAATAACTATTCCTTTATTCAAATATTTCATACATGCAACTAAATATAGGGAAGTCTATATATGTTTGAAAGTTCTTTTGGGGCAAGTGAACAAATGCTAAGTGTTGATGAAAACTCTTTCAAGTTGACTCTTTTCTTTTATTTTCAGCCCTTCTTCTTGAGTACCATCAGAAAACAGGCCCAGAAAAAAAATGAGTGTAAAAATTGCACATTTTTTAAACTTCAGAAAAAGTTCCATTTTATGGAAGTTCAATTCTCATTTTTACTCAGTCTGTTTCTCCTTGTTACTGGTGATAAAGAGATAGAAGTGAAATAAACACTGATCAAATGCTGAATAATAATTATTTCTCATACTCCTAAGTATAACTGTTATCACCAAGGAGTAACTCGTAACTGTTAAGCATTAGAAAATTAAATGATGCAATCTAGCAGAAATCTTCTAAGAACAGAAACTTATTCTCGTATTTCCAGAGCTTGATCAGTATTTGAAATTGTATAATTAATATTAACATTCTTTTCATCACCCATCTGTGATCTATTGTTTCAGTTCTCTGGTCTTCCACAATATTTACAGACGTAGCTTTAGGCAGGCAGCTGCTATGCAGCTCAAGCCATACATTTTTAATTTACTGATGGCAGCATTTCTTTAGGTGACATGCAGCAGACTTTATTTTTTCTCTCATATTAATTAGTTTCTGTTTGCAAGGTACATTGGAGAAGAAACAGTCACCATCCAATTTAGCTGTTCTCTAACTTCATGTTGTCTGACAGTAGAGAGAGAAAATGGGTAGGAATGATAAATTTAAACCTACCATTTTTATTTTCACATTTTTTTGACTTCCCAATTTTTCAGACATTTTAAAATACCTCTATCTTCCTCAAGCCAAAGGAACATTGCATTAATTGTTATGCAGCTTTTTTTGTGAGAAATAATACTTGTCTTGCAGAAGTGAGCAGTTTCAGTTTGACCACTGATATGCCACCCTGCTTCATAGGTACTGTTTTCTGTGGACTGGGTGTGAATTTTAGTGCAAATTATTTACACATAGTCAAATACCTCACTACTTTAGCAAATAGTTTGTATCTGATGATTTTTAAAAGGAATTCAACTTACGTAAAACAGCGCAGGAGGTGAGACAGAAAACTGTGATGAGTGGATACTGTCAGTAAATGGGTGAAACACAAGGGGTTATTGGTGGGGAAAAGGTCATTCTCTTCTCCAAGTTGATAAAGGTAACAGAAGTGCCACTGGAGAAACCTCTCTAAGTAAAGTTGATAGGATGAAATTATGTAGCATCCTTGTCAAGTTATTCTGTAGAGGTATTTGAAAAGATGAAGCTAACTCGGAGCCAGAAAAACTAGTGGAAATCATGGCGACTGAGACTGTCTGGGTTGTAGATACTGAAATAATTAGTTTGCGAAAAATCTCAGGTGGTGGTTACACAAGGACTATGGCTGTGAATATATGGGATAGGCTGGAAAGGAATAAAACAGCAACACTGCTATTGTAGACAGAATTCTGGTGATAAATACCTGTGCAGAAAAAAATTAGTTTATCCATGGGATACTGGAGAAAGCATCCTGGTATCTGGATTCACAGAGACATTTTGGAGAGAAGTGAAAGCACTGTGATTATCAGTGTTTGGAATGCTGTCTGGGAGCTTTAAAAGCTGGTGTGATGGCTGTGGAGGTGCTATGAAATGATTTTAAGTATGCTGTATTTTCAGTGTTGTTAAAATGGTTAGGTAAATGAATTCACTTGAATTCACAACAAACACACAAGGGAGGGAAGTGATGCTTTGCATTCATCACGTTGCAGGCATAAACTGCAATCAATCCAATGCTTTGAAGGTTTTGGTTCAGTCTCTTCCTGGCTTATCCTGTGGCACTAATTTGCACCCCAGAAAGGCAGAGTTCATCTAGAAGGGTGACATTATTTGTGCTCCATGGCAAAGGATGGTGATGATCTTCATATGAAGGGATGAGATTTATGTGATGCTTCCAGTGAGTACAACATGCCCAGAAACCTGGAAACTGTTCACTGCAAATATTTCTAGATTTGATTTTGGGATGTCTATCTGCTTAGTGGTGTGAGTGCTCTGGTTGACTTCTGTCCCATTTTGGATGACTTGTTATACCCTCTTCTCTACTGAAATGTAATAAAGAGGCACCAGCTACTTCTGATCTGGCACCATGGAAATCTCTAGCTCCCAGCCATAACTGTGGCTTGTCTGCAGCACAGGCTTGTAAATCTGACCTTACATAAATCTTAAGAAAAGATAAGGACTGCACTTAAATCAGGCCCTCAATAGCTGACAGAAATGTCAACTGTGACATGTCTTGAGAGAAAAAAGCAGAAAGCAAGAGGCAGGAGAAGAAAGGCTTCCACACGCTGGCAGAGTTGGTGGAAGTACAAATGTCTTCTGGAGGCCTGAGGAAAACTGAGTGTTAAAGTCTTGAGAGAAGACTTTGGTCTGGAAGAAAGGTGAAGAGTAGTCAGGCTTTCTGGAGGGGAAGGGAAGCTTAGCCTTCAATCTGCTCATTTCTCTGAAGTAAAGACTAAGAAAAAAGGACTAGGGAAACATGAATTTTCAATTATAGCTTGAGTTCAAAAGGTTTGGCAAAGCCAGATGAATGGGAGGAATTAGGCTGTTTTTCACACTGTACTGCAAGAACACCTATTGGTGACCAAAATTAAGAGTAATCCTCTTGCTCATTCTCTCGGTTGCTATTTAAACATACCTACTTTTAAACCACTTCTATTGTGATTTTTTTTCATAACTTTGTTTTAGACAGAAGAACAAACTTTAACATAATTTTCCACTGTCTATTACCTGGCTTAAGAAGTTGCTCTTTGTGCATTCTAGGAGTCTCCTGGGTTGCCTACAGCTCACTGTACTACTTTTGCAGCAGATGTTGGAGTGGTAAATATCCCCCAGAAGCACAAAAGACTACGAGGATAAAGCCTCCTGTAGGCAGAGTAAGAAGGCTTCATCAAGTGGGTCCCCTTGATCAGGCAGCCTGTAGCAGACACCAACCACAAGATTCCCTTTGTTGCCTCAGTCTCTAATTCTCACTCATAAGCTTTTGACCTGCTAGTGGCTATTTTTCAGGGACAGGCTTTCATACTCTATCCATTTCTTTATGTAAAAGTCAGTGCCTCCACCCCTCCTTCCTCACCTGTCCCTTCTGAACAGCTGGTAACCATCAATAGCTGCACTACAGTCATGGAATTAATCCCACCCAAATTTCATTGATAGCAACCAGGTCATAGCTTTCTAGTAGAATGGTGGCTTCTAACTACTTTTGTTTGTTGCCCATGCTGCGTGCATTTCTGTCTTTCCTAAAAAACAATTGCACATTATTTTTGCATGGTGATTGCACTGCTTGATGACTATTTTTTGAAATCACTTTCTCTGCCTAGTTCTGTTAAGAAAATTGAACTATCCTGACATGTGTCAGATTTTTCTGATATGGACAGAATCATAAAGATTTTCTTTGTACTGGTAATGGAAGTTATTAGCAGTCCAGTTTATACAGGCCAATTGTAAAAAGATTACCTGTGGGACCATTTATCTGTCTCTAAGATTTTAATGCTATTTGGTTTGTGCTTCCTAACATCATATTTTTCTTGTTGTCCTTATAGGGCTGATGAGAGGGGAGGAGGATGCTAGCAAATTGAATCACAGAGATCTCTGAAACAATTAAGTGGTTTTAAATAATGAAAAAAATTATAGCAAGTCAATTATACAAGATACATCATACATGGATACAAGAAGTATCCATGATTTGTTTCTTACTACCATTACTGGATTATCCGAGAAAGATTTTTTAACTTCATTTTAAGAATAGTGTAACAATGTTTCGTAAACTAGGACCATAATTATATTTCACTTTTAAATAACATTTTAGGCGGTTACATTAACAGGTACCTAAACAGTATTTGATGAAGAATGTATCATATGATGGTTTTGCACAATGCACCAGGATTATGTTTGAGGGTTTTGCAAGGAAATCGAAGAAAGGAAAACACATTTTGTCAATTTTTGTGTTATCTGTTGTTTCCAGGACAATATTTTTTGCATTCTTACTCCTTCCTGTAATTATTTCTTTTATTGTTCACACAGAGATGCAACTGGCAGCTCCAAAAAAAGGGATATGAGAGATAATGCTGACATGTGGTTTGATCCTCTAAATGCTTACATTTTATCAGCCATAAAATACATTAATGTGCTAACTATGCAGCATAAGTTACTTCAAGAATCAAAAATACCCTACCATTTCTTTTAAGTCACTATGTTTCCTTTGGAAAGAAAAAGAAAGATGAGATCTACTAATCTGATGAGGATTGTGAGGTATAGAAGACAGAAACACTGAACTAATGTAAACAGCTCAGCTATTGCCTGTTTTAACTTATTTAACCTAGTCTGTATGCCAGACTACCACAGATAGCTTCATTGATGTTACAGGACAGTCTAGGTACAACTTTTCTGGCTTCAGGACTCTCCTGCTGTACACAGGAATAATGTAAAGAACTGCACAGTTGGAAAGGAGATTGTTGGACACTCCTTTTTCAAATAGCTTGTAGTGCCTCATGTAAACTGCTGAGGACAAAACTATTTTCAGTATCTCTTGTTTCTCCCCCTTCAGTTTTTGTGGGGAGTGTCCTTTTGCAACAAAGAAATCCTTCTCTTCTTGTACAAACCTATGTAATGTTTCCAAGCTTCTTCTCAGAGACTCTCTTTTTTATCTCTGAGAAGAATTTCTGAGAGATGTAGAATTGGTAAATGTGAAGAGATTGAAATAAGAAGTGAGCAAGCAAAAGAGGAACAGACATTATATCAGCATGTTGTTCCTGGGAGAATTGCAGACTAGGTTAGAATTACTCACAGCATTATATTTTGAAGGTCTCATTCAGTCCTATTGTATTCAGAATGGCATAAATAAACTAATAAGAAAATACTGATAGACCTTCCAACATTTGATAAATAAAATCCAATTAGTCATGGACAGATATGGATCTTCTTCCAGCTAATTTGAACACTGTAATAAATTTTGTCCTGAGTGACTCCCGCAGCAGTGCTGTGCCTTGTTGAACAGAAGATGCTTTTTTTCTCAGAGTCTGTGTCACTCCTCTAGCCAGCAGTTTGACTTTAGAAAGTCTACACAAGCAGAGGCATCAGGGTCTACCAGAGACCATGAACCCTAGGGAGATAACCTGTTTTCTTATCTGAGCTTGGGTCACCTGAGAGCAGCCTGTAGCCTGGTTGTATGGGTGTGTGCTGGATGAATAGTAATAAGGACACTGAGAGAGGTGAGCTCAGTTGCAGTCCTTCTACTTTCTGAACCTGTCTGCCACTGAAGCATTACAAAGAACAGGGAGAGGCAGGGTCATGTCCTGTACTCCTTTGCTGTGGTATTGTAAGTATTTTTTTTCTGCTTTGAAATGAAAATGCTTTGGCATCCTCTGAACAGAGGTCTGTGCCAGAAGATATGTGTGAAAACCTTCAGTGGCAGAAAAAAAAGGTATGATGTTATATTGTATTATTTGAGGAATGGAAAGGGTAACAACACACATATACATAGTGTCAGAGGATGGAAAGCCAGCCCTCCCTTCGGTTTATTTTTTTACTATTCAGTCAAGTGATTTTAGGATCAAAGGAACAGTATCAATACCATGTGCAATATTATTATCACTTTTTCTTAATTTCATCTGATATACCCAAAATTGATATATGGCCTGAAAAGTACAAATGAGTTACAGACATATATAAATATACTAATGCCTTAGGTGTAATGACATCCTATATCTATTTTATGTTGCAGTTGATGAACGTTTTTGGGGATGATAACCTTAAGGAGGTAAAATTGTTTTATTTTACAATCAGCAGTATGTGGTAGATGTGTAGATAAGAGAGGCAACAGATGCCAAGGAATTAGAAGATCAAAGAATTCAGGTTCTTGCTGGATCACAGCCCTTTTCTATAACTGTGACCACCTAAGAGTTATCTAGCCTTATGAAACTGCAAAAGGAAAAAATGACATGTTTCATGCCCTGTGTTGGGGGCCAAACTCAGGCAGAGGAGCCTGGTCTCCTATGCAGCTTTTGGAAATGGATGTATTCCCAGGGCTGCTGTTTGTAGGGGAAAAGAGAATACAGGCAGACAACACAAGTATTTGTACTGTTTTAAAAGCTGAGAAAAACAGTGACCTGACCACATTCTTGGGGAAAGCAAAACTACTCTCTGTATCTGGGAGTGTCACAGACTCTCCGGCTACCTTGTTTTGGAGTGCAGCTCTTTATGTCCTCACGTGTACATTTTTGTTGATAGACATTCCCAGTTTGCTGATGGTTATGAGGATGATAACTGGTGATATCATTCTACTGTCCTACTACAGGGGGCCACAGACTCCAAGCAAATTATAGTCCCTGTAATTAGCAAAACTGGATAAGAAAAAAGTGTAGTGTTTTTGAAGCTATGTATTTATATTTCAGTACATGCTTTGACTTGAGTATGTAACTTGCGTTATTGCAGAAATTCAGCCTTTATTCTACCGACTTTTACTAAAATGCACAGTTTTCTGCCTTTTGTTGGAAGAGGTCTTCTGGGCGGCAAAGCAATTCTTTCTGGAAAATGGCATTAAATCTTTAATGTGAATCAGGCAACTAGCAATGACATACAGAAGGGACTTGTTCACTACTTCATTAGCATCGTACTATGTTGTTGTGCAAGCAAATATTGTAGTTTTTGCTAGAACACACACCTTCAATCTCCAGCCATCTCATTCAAAGAATGTTGTACATTTTCATCTACAAAATGACATGAAAAGTATGCTTTTCATTAAATGCTATACATTTCAGAAAACATGTATGTCGTGATAAAGTGTCATGTAGAAAAAAAAATGAAACTTTTTGATAATAGGTTTTTACTTTAAAATAATCTTTCAGAAGCTATTCACTGAAAGCGTTTTAAAACTCAAAAGCTACTAAAAGCTTTTCAATCTTGCAGAAATTAGATGTTTAAATAATTGATTATTTTTTTTCTTTCTTCAGTACTTCTTCATCAGGAAAGTTGTAGCTGTTTTCTTCTCTTCTTTTTCTGGGTGGCAAATAAAAACAAAAAGTCCAAACCAGATGGTAGTCAGAAAATTAGTGTTAGACCATAATTCTTTTTGCCACTCAGTTATTGTTACTTTTTCAAGCTATAAGCTATGCAATACCAATTAGGAAGTGAGCAGCTTAATTCAAAGCTTATGCAAGTGTACATAAAAATATATATGTATGCACATAAATGCATACCTACATATGTATATATATACTCATTTTCTCTTGCTCAACATTTTCTTAGCTCATGAATGCTGCATTTACTCACTGAAGCAGAGTTTGTAATGTGCTCTAGATTACTGCCTCATCTTACTTAGTAGACAGCAGATACTTCAGTCTGTCAGTCAGATAGCATCTAATTACAGAGCCAAGGGGTGCATATTTCAGCAGAATACTCTGACATGTTGAAAGATGATATTCTGGGACAGAGAAGGGCATATCAACCATTGATTTAGGTCACAGAAGCAATTCACTACTGCATGAATAACATTAGTTGAATGTTATATCTGAACACAGTAAAAACCTTTAAAAATCTCATATGTGATAAAGGTTGGCATTAACATTTCAGCTTTTGCTAAAGTACTATACCAGCCCATTAATCTTTTGCTGGAATACAGTTGCTCATATAATGCAAAGTACCAAGTGGGTTTGTTTGGTTTGGTTTTGTTTTCATTTGTGGCTTTGTACTTTTAAAGAACATGGTGTATATTTGTGGGTGATGCCACCACTGAAATAAATTATATATGGATAAGACTGTAAATAGCTATAGTTTTCACACCAGTGAAGTCAAAATGCATCTTTATGTCTTCTATCCAGGGAAAGGATTAAAAAAATAAAATAATCCCACAACTACTTTTGTAGTGTTGCTATCATAGTTTTCATTTGCAATTGAATAAAATTTAGGTTAACATCACAGACACAGTCATATGCACTGGTTTTCAAAATAAAATGTTACCACTGCTTTACAAGCAATCACTTTATTCTCTAAAGCCCAGCAGTGCTCCTTAATAGCACAAGTAGAAAAACTAGAAAATACTGTCCTAGACCACTTCCTTTGCTCTGAATTTGACCAACTCTTAGCTGGGCTGCATAAATATTGTTCTGCATGGACACCTTCTCTGACCCACGTACCTGAGGTTTTTTGGAGCTGACACAAAACTGACACCTCAGGCCAAATGATTTCCATAAGCTTCAGGTTTCAATGAGAATCCCACTTACAGGAAGAGTGAGAAAGGGGTCAATGTAAATTGCTCTAAATCTCTTGGTTTGTTCACCTGTCCAGCTTCCACAGCCTGAGTAAGTTGTCATGCCCAGTAAAAAGAGAATTACTGTCTGTTTAACTTCAGCTAAAAATTTGTATGCATTTGTGAACTATACAAGGTGATCCTAATTTGAAGTTTGTCATGCAAAAAGTTAATTTTCTAAAATGTCTTTCTATTACTATGTTTACACTGCTTGTCATTCATTATGTTTTAGCCACAGTTCCAACTTAGGAAAGAAAAACACATTGTTCCATTATTCTGATCATTTACTTCAAAAGCATAATCTAGTCACTAAGTATTATAGACTGTAGCCATTCAATTGGGTAGTAAAAGAAGAATTAGGACAGACTTTCATTAAGAAAAGCCCTGTAAATCTCTCTAACTGTCTTGACTTCTCTTTTTAATTACCAGTGTTGTTCCACGTAGGTGACAGGAAGGATCTTCATAGTATGGTAAAGTCCTGCCAAGGACAAGTTCTGTGTGCTTGTAGCAGTGAAAAAAAAAGGTGTTTACTATCAATTCCCTAAAGAATTATTCATCCAATGCCCTTGATAGTTCTTTGCAGGGCAAACAAGTGTATTTTTTTCACAGCCACATTAGGAAATAATAAAGGAATAAACATAAAAGTGACTCTGCGTACACACCTTCCACTTGGTATCTTTCCAGATCACTTTACAACTTTCCATTTTTCCGTCTCTTCAGATGCTTATTTGTATGCTGTAGGGACACCACAGCACTGATGCTTCCCTAGATAATGGCTGTCTGTATCTGTACTGCCAGCTTCTGGTGTCTGGGAACAAACAGCATTACAGATTAGAACTATGAAGGAACAAGTACTTCCATCCTGTTGCATAGTTTTGCATTTCAAAATGTATTTTCACTCCAGAGAGGAGGAAACAATGCGTATGTGAAATTGTCTTTTTAAGCAATATTTTAAGAATTACGTTTGGTTACGTGAACTCCTCTTCCTTCCAGCAACCCATGTGTGGTTGCCAAAATGCTTGGCAGTGTTTACATAGAGTACTCATCTTTTAAATACAGGACAAGCTAATCCGCTCACTTGAACGTGTGAACAATATGCAGGAGAAGAGTCAATGCTGCAGTAGCAGTATACCAGATTTTCAACCCAGAAAACAGGCTGGAGAAAAGTAGCCCAATTTTTATAATATTCCTAGAATGGAACTTCTGACATCCATTCCAAGAGGATTTATTTAATAGTGACCTATCACAACATACTTCCTTCCCAGAATGGGAGATGGAGAACAGTTGCATTACATGTTTCAATTACACTTCCAGTAATCTATGTGAACTGTTTTTCCTGAGAACTCTTCCCCATATGTCAAACATTGCAAACACCTTTCTCAGCATAGTATTATTTTTTCAATTACTTTTTTTTTTCATTTATGTAGTAAGATAAATCAGTACTTTCTTATGTGGCAAAATCTGCAATGGCATCTGCCCAATTTTTGCAGTTATATCTTTATAGCTATTGCATGACATAATTCAAAAATTATCTATTCACCCATCAGGGTTTACTTTTCATAGATTGCTACAATTTATTACAGGAATCCTTGTTACTTATTTTTCAACTTGTGTTTTTACTCCTGGAATAGTAGTGAAATAATTAAATATAATTTTCTGAATATAATGAATAATTCAAAAAGCCTGGAAATGTCTTACTGCTTTTTTTTTTTTTTAAAAAAAAGCTAGGGTATTATTTATTTATCTGAACATAATATCTTTAGAGAAATTGTTCTCAGGCTTTTTAAAAATGTACCATTCTCTCTTGGGTAAACTAATCCCTGTAGTATTTACACTCCTTAATTAATTTCATCCCAGAAAAGAAAGATGTGGCATAAACTTTTACATATGAAGAAGTGGGGTAAAATCTGAATTGAGTATGAAACATTTTACAGCCAAGGGAACTGCTTCTCCCAGCAGCATTGGGCTTTGAATCAGACACTGAATACATCCAAAACCTAGTTTCTTATTATTGGTTGGATCTTAGAGTCATTCGCACAATAAAAGTTAGAGATATGTCTGTCCCTTCTGCAGTCATAATCTAGTTCACTCTGTAGAGACCTAAGTATTCTAAGTTAATGCTCATGGATATGATGAAACTAAGCTGAGGCTTCTGTCCGTGCTTAAAGGAGTCTGTCAACAACACCTGAGCTAGCAAGTTTAGGTTGGGTACTACCAGGCTGTGTTTGTGCAAATATGGATCACTGGTATAACAGAATCAGACATTAACAAAATGGTGATTGTTTATTCACATTTGAAAGTCTACCAGGGTCTAAAATATATGTTTCTTAAAAATGTTTAACTTGACTTATCATCTCTACAATTTTCCAAAGTTGCACCTTACTTAGATAAACTGCTTAAATCTCTTTAAGTTGATGATTTCAAGAACTTACTTCTCTTTCCATCTTTACACTTGAAAAAAGTAGAACATTGGATTGTGTTTTCAAGATTAATTTTTTTTTTCTTACATAATATTTTGAATGAAATTACTCAATATTTGGAAGATATTAACACCTTACCTTGAGTAATGGGAACTATTTTTTTTTCCAGGTATCAACAGTGCTAGAGTTTGGCCGCATAGTAATATATACTACCAGCCTTCGTGTGGTAAGAACCACTTTTGAAAGATGCGAACTGGTTAGAAAGATCTTTCAAAATCACAGAGTTAAATTCGAAGAAAAAAACATTGCTCTGAACAGTGATTATGGAAAAGAACTTGATGAAAGATGCAGGAGGGTCTGTGAAGTTCCCTCACTCCCTGTTGTGTTTATCGATGGCCATTATCTTGGGGTAAGTAAAGCTTAAGTCTATGTTCTATTTGCAGTCTGGAAGAACAGATGAAAATCTTGATGAATGAGAAGAAGGAGTTTTAGAAAATTGCTTGCAGTGCTGGAATGATGGGAACAATCAAAGACAGTGATCCCTTTGTGGTATGTGCTGCAAAGATCCACACTGGTAGGTTTGATCCGAACATGCAAAAGACAACTTGGAAGAGGCTATTAGGAGAGGAATAAGAGGCAGCAATACAATCTAAGCTGTCCCGTGTTTCTTAAAAAATAGCTTATCTTTGTAGCTGAAACCATGAAAATCTAGAGTTGTTGGGTTTTTTTGGTTTTTTTTTTCCTCAGGGGAACCTGTATGTATGATTGACCTAGGAAGGTGAACATACATAGCATAAACCTATCATTCAGTAATATCTGTGTTGAATATGAAACTAACAGCTTGGTATGTCAGATCTTAAACACACACTGAATTTGATACGATGTAGTCTTTATTGGGATTTGTAATCAACTGAACATTATTTTAGGTACAGAACTGGTTAATACTTAATTTGGAGTCTGGTACTCTGGGTCTAAAAGTCTGTTGATATTGGAAATCACCTTTACATTAAGGTCAGCCTGTACTTTCAAAAAGTATTTCTCAGAAACCACAAAACCCCCCAGAATTTAAAAGAAAAAGATTCTGGAAAGTGGCACAGGGAAAACAGCTTGAGAGCTCAGAGAGGGTATTTGTCTTGAGCGATAAAGAACTAGCAATTAGCACCAACAGAGAGACTGTGATTTGTGAAGGCAAACTATATTTAAACACAGTGGGATTATTGTGTTCGTATTGCTTAAGACTTTGATTTTCACAAAAAAAAATAAGTAACAAAGTGAAATGTAATCAACAATCAGGCATAATTGATATTAGCCCTGTATAAACACTCAAATTCCCTTTCTCTCCTTTGTCCCCATTCCCTTCCTAGCTCTCCATGTGCTCTGCATGAGGTAGGCTTCCCCAAGCACTGTAATGAATGCATTTACTGGCACAGGCCTCACCAGACCACTACAGCAACTGCAAAAATTGCCTGTGTGCAATTATTAGCTGTTATTAGCTGTCTGTGTTAGCAGACAGCATTTTTTATTTCAATGTAGAGAGATGCTTTTATCAAAAACTGAGTTGGAGAGCTCTCCAGCCAGCCAGGAGCAGAGGTGCTTTGTTCAAAAGCCGTTTAACATTCAACAGCATTCAGACTAATATTTCCTCATCTCATTGCTATGTTAAAAATAAAAGCAGCAAGTTATGGTGAAGTTCAAGAAAATCTCAGTTTGTGTGTGATCAATTTGTCAAAAGAATTCAGTCAAAATACTGGAATGGATAGAATAAATTATTTGCTCAGCTGCAGGTGAAGACTGGTTACAGTCATTTGGGTATGATGGATGGCCCATTAATTCACTGCTGCTTTATTATTTTTTCTTGTTGTTGTTGTTAATATCATGTGAATCTTGTCCTTTAACGGAGGAGCAACAGTGTAACAGGCAATCAAAGCTCATTAAAACTATTTAAGTATTATATGAGATACTTTGGAGAGGTCTAGGAAAGAAGGCAAGTGAAGTAGGAAGCTAGATGTCTGTGGGAGATGAATCTAGTTGTTCATCTACCTGCTGACAGGTAGTCATCACGTTATACCTCCTGTAGGTAAAAAAATTAAGAAATAATTTGGTGTTCTGCAGACATTTATTGCAACATGGCAACTGCATTCATATTATTTAACACAAGAAAACAAGAAGTAATGATCTGCTAAAAAAAATGGGGGAAAAAAACCCAGAATGTTTACTTTCTTCTTTTTATTGATTAAATTGATGAAACACAGAAGAGAAAAGTTATTCCACACCGAGCGGTATTGTTTGTGTAGAGTCTGCTCTGTGGTCAAGGAGTAGTCCAGAAGATGCCTGCTCTGCTCACAGGGAGCACCAGGGCCAGCCAGGAGTCTCTGGCAGCCTTTTGCCCTGCCAGTGTTGGTGCTCAGAGATGAGGTTTCTGCCCTCCACTGCTCTCCACTAATTATCATCATACTGGGAGGCTCTGCTGCTTGCTACAGCATCACTCTCTAATGTGGTTTAGCTGAGATGAGCCAGGATGGGAAAAGCAAGTTCAGCATGAGCAGAGCTAACCCAAGCAGCCCACAGCGGCTGCCGATGGGAGCACAGTGGCCAGCAGGGTGGTAGGAAAGGAGAGCCCCAGGGTGAATCTGTCACTAGCACTGGCAAGGCAACTGTGTCCACATGCTCTGTTTGGTAAACCTGGCAAACCCCATTATTTTATGGTAGTTTTTATTTTGTCTTCATATGGCTTCATGAGACAGGTTGGCATTCATTCATTTAGGAAGAGAAATAAGGAGGGAGGCGCTTTGGATATTGAAAAGGTCTGGCAGCAAAGTATTTACCCCCCATGTGGATGTGGGACTTTAAGAAGACAATGTATCAGTGACTCCAAAGGCAGAAAGGGGCTGGAATGTGTGCTAGGCTTGTGTTTCATAAAGTGCAACTGAGAACTAATTACAGGATTTGGTCTCACTGGTAACAGTGGACATTTCTATAATGCCTTTTATGATAATTATCTTCTGGTATGCAAATGCAACCCAGAAATCCAGAAGCCTGGTCTGTCAGTAAATTAATAATTCAATATTTGTTTTCTTCTCTATTTTTTCTGTCTCTCTTTTAAAAATTGTGAATATTTATTTCCTGGAAAATCCCTCCCTGAAGGAGAGTGCATGTAGCAATACAGAGGAGAATCTGTATCGAGTCATTCACCTTTCAATGAGTCATCTGGAGAAAAAAAAAAATAAAAAATTGACCACTAATTAAAATATGAACAGTTTTTAAAGGGGACAAGATTATTTTTTATTATATAAATCTAATAAAAACACCAGAACATGGCACATGTGCCTCTAATAGAGCATATGGTATCCAAGCTATTCTGAAGCATGGACAAGTTTGTTAGAGCACTGCAGGCTGTGTGGATAAATCTTCACAGCACTGTGAAATTTATCATTGCCTGCACAGGGGGAATGAAACAAACTCATGACTTGGGCAGAAGCAACAGAAAAATCATATTTATCCCCTGTCAAGCAAAGTCACATGTGCTGCAGTACAGCAGATTTTTTAATCTTCTAATTTTTTTTTCGGGATTGAATCACTTTATTCCTTGACACACACTGTCTAAATATGAGTCCATCAGGAAACTGCAGGTTTTTTTCTGCATCATGCTTTTTACCAGCTGATTGAATCCCTTCTTCTCACCTGAGACTGTCTCCATTTGAAATGGAATTATGCCATCTGCTGGGACACCAATGCAGCATAAAAAATTACTTCCAAAAAACAGGAACCCCCACAAAAAGAACTGGAGTATTCATTTGCTCTTTTACAGAGGCACTCAGGATTGTTAGAGGTTTATGTTATGTAAAGACCCACTCTTCTGGAAAAGGGATTCACATAAAAAAAGGCAAATACAATCATCCTTAGCAAATGTGTTAGCTCACTACATAGTAGTTTTAAAATACATTTATTCTATTTTTCACTTTAAATATGTGATTGAATTCCAGTTTTCACTTGCTATACAAACCTACTTGAACCTTTTTCAAATATGTGAATTTAATATTTTTTTCATAAAGAGGCTATTTCCTGTTTAATTTTCCTAGTTCTAATGAATACATTACAGCATGAGTTTTACAGTATTTTTTTTGGTTTTGCCTCATTGGTTATGATTATTTCCCAAGAATGATAAGGTTATTATTGTAACTGACTTTTAAAAAATACCTGTGTAACAAATTTTTTGTTATACAAGAATTAATAGTTTCCTTTTAGCTGCATTCCAGTGGCCATATACAATTAGTAGCTCTCAATTGTCTCCATGTTTTTTGTTAAACACTTTCTTCTGGTGTTCACTTAATGGAGTGGATATGGGTGGCTCTGTGGCAATGAAACTATGATGTAATTATTGCATCAAATCACCTAGCATTTTACCACTTATTTCCTCTAATTTGCCATTTAACATTTCAGGAACAGCAGGGCTCAATTTATCTGATAGCTCTTTATATACCAATCTTCCAGTTCTTTGCATATCAAATCTATCACTGCTGATGCTAGTGCTATACTGTAGTGTCTTTTTTCTCAGTTTATGGCAGATTTCCGGGCTAAGGGGTACCTTGCTGTGAAAGGTGCAGTGTTGTACACCAAACAGTGCGTGAGCTCTGGGCAAAGACAGGGGTATATACAGAGTGTCTCCTCAGGAAGGTAAAAAAAAACATGGCAGGCCTGGTAATGGTAAGGCATGTGATTGCATTCTGCTGCCTTAGCAAGGAGCCTCACTTGTATACTTAGCAAAAGATTGTTTTTAAGGAAATAAGGGATGCAATTAATCTGCACAGCAAACCTGTCCGTAAGAGAGATGTTGCTGTCCCATGCTAATTTTTCTTTGTGTAAGGAAGGATGTGGAAGAGAGGCTGCTTCCCAAAATCAGCAGGTACTTCAGTACAGCCAAACGCAGACCCATATATATCTATGTGTAGTCCTTGATGAAGAATTACATTGTGAAAATAGCAATGGGTTAGATCCAAGATAAGTGAGCAAAAGACAGGTTCAGTGGTGGGACAGAGCTGGGGCAGTAGGAAAATAGAGGGGCTTGGATTTGTCTTAGCTCTGTAATTAGTGGGACAGTATCTGGACTTTCTCAAAAGAAAACTGGGGAAATATTTTGAAGAATGAAAACAGTCTAAAAAACCTGTTGAGTGATGTAGCCAAGTCTGTGGCATTTCCTTGCCCAATAGAAGAGCAAAGACCTGACTGCAGTCCCTGGGCTCCTATATCAGGGTAGAGAGCTCTTGAAGTTAGACAAAGGATTCACAGACTGGTGCTTTGAAATTTAACTGCTTAATAAAACTGAACCTCACTTCTCCCTTCTACTTCTCTAAATGTAATGGCTACTGTCCCTTATGCTCTTTATGTGAGCCTTAGGAGGGACAGATTCTTTAATGTTTCACATCCCTTTGCAGGTAATTGTGAACTGAGCACAAACAAGGAAGAACAGACAGACATCACTTTCTGGTCAGAAAGCAGCTATTGGACTTATTTAACAGCTGTTTCAATTACTCAGTTATAGACTCTGTGTGTTGAGATGCACAGATCCAAAGTAAAGATTAACCTCTGCAAAGTATCTTTTATTCAAATTTCACTTGAGGCAGTTGTTAATCAGAAAAGACCCACCAAAACACTTAAAAACATTGATAGCCATTCAGACATTTGGATTTTGATTTTAAACCATAGTAATGATGCTTTCCACTTTGACAGTAGCACAGATGGCTGACTGAATGTCATCTAAAATATAAATCTTTTAAAATATGAATCTATGATGGAAAACCTGTCAGACTTTTAATTATACTTCAGGAAAAGCCAGTCAGTGTTATCATATACAGCATTACTGTAACACGGAGCAGAAGTCACAGGAATACTTTTGCTAACTGTTGCCACAGAGAAGAGATTCTTTCCTAAATCAGGGCAAATTGGGTCTTGTCCAGCTTAGGGAATTTGCAGTGCTGCAATTACATCAGTAAAGCTGCAAATCCTTAATGTCTCTGCATCAGACAGCCAGCGAAAGCTTTGTCTTAAGCCACTGCAATGTATTTGGGCCCCGAGGTAATGCTCCATAGGCCACCTTGGCAAACACTTGCTTTGTTGTGCCAGTCACTCCTATTGCCCACTCTGTGTGACAGCAGAGAAAGATTAGAAGGCAAGCATGGAAGGGGCCAATAAACTGCTAAAAGCTGCTCTGCTGGGGACACAAAAAGCCTAATGCATATGTCAAAGCTGGTATGCTCTGTGCCCATGTTCTGCATCAGATTAGAGTCAGCACAAGCAAGGGTAGCTGATCTGAGCCTCCTGTCATCTTTTTTTGACTAATTAGCCACACTAATTACCTTGTAGATACTTCTTTAAAAAAACCAACAAACTCTTTGAAAGTGTATCACTGTAAGAGTAGCGTTCACTGAAAAAGTGGCACCCACGTCCACTAAAATATTAATATTTTTCTTTTTAAGAAAATTGAAAGTCATCACACGCAGAGTCAAAAGTGATTTTTTCCTGTACAGAGTAAAAAGACTTTCTGTGGGGAAACTAACCTTAACATGGTGTCATACAAAATTCTTTGAAACTCCTTGGTGGCCCTTAGTTGGCTTTTGGGCTACATACTTATAGTGTCCACAGTCCTCAGCAAGGTGCTGTAAATAGTTAGATATTAATATGTACATTAGTGACCCATGCATGTTCCCTCTGCTTCCCAGCAGCTTTCCTTCTACCTCTGAGTAACAGGGAGAGTGATGCTGTTGGGGAGCTGGGGCTGACAGCCCTTTCAGCTGACTGTGGTCTCAGTGGAGCCATAGGCCATCATCTCCCTGCCCCTCAGCCCTGCGCCATCATCCCAGCTCACACCAGAAGCAGATCCAGAGATGGAATTTAACATTGTGGGCATGCAGGGACCAGCAATGTGGAGCAGCATGATGACATGAACCCACTACCAGGTCTACATGTGGCCCTTTGCCCTTAGCAGCAATTGTGCTCTGTCTGTGCCTCGGTTTCCTCACCTTTTCATGGTTTCTTGTGATCCACTGATTAAAAGTATCTGTAAGTGTAATCTTCAGTGGATTTGGTTACATCAGTGAAGTGTAAGCATTCAAATGTGGCCCCCTAATTAGAAGGAAAGGGTAAAAGAAGTTTATAATAAGCATACAATCTTTGACACTAATTTTGTCTATGATAATCTCTTCACACTTACTTTCAGGAGGAAAACAATAAAAACACTTCAGTACTGCCCTGGTTCAGATCACAGAACCCCTCAGAGGCCTAATGTACTCAGAATAAGTTATTATTATTCATTGTTGTGTCTGACTTTAATGTTGTTATAGTGTTTTCATTACCCCTTTTCTCCTTGTGTTATACATTAGGCATATTATGTCTTAATTCAATGCTCAACTGCCAGAATATTTGAAACATAATTTCCTCGTCTCATTTTGCTGCATTCTCTGATGTATTGTATATTTATGTAATTGTGTTTTTTGACATGGTAACTAGATCTGTTTTTTTTTTCTGTCAAGAAACATACTCTGTAAAACAAAAGGAACACAAACCATAATTTCCAAGCTCTGTCACCTTTTATAAAAAGGCAATGTGATACCACATCTGGTAACAAACTTCAGGCACTGCTCTCAGAACTGTGATTAGTTTCTCCGTTCCTTCTAGCTTTCCTAATGTTGACCCAATTACAAAATACTTAATATGAGTCAAATTTGTCCTTAGCCTGTTTAAATTTTCAAGACCAAATTTTCTAATCATCTCTGTTTTTTTCATGCTAAACTGGCTGACCTTTTTTTCTTCTTCTTCTTACTAATAGGGTGCTGAGAAAATTTTACTAATGAATGAATCTGGGGAACTGCAGGATCTCTTAACCAAAATTGAGGTAATTGTATTTCTGCAAATAAATATAAGGAATGTACATTGAATATTTGTAATTGAGCAGATTTTCTCTTTTAGCAGTTCCTTTTCTTCTGTTACAAACTGATAATCCCACATGCTTTTTTTGTTTTTCTCATTGAAAAAATTATATCATAGTATCACAGTCCATTAAGTTTAAGAAAACGTGAAAGGCAGTATTACCAAACAGAAATATCCATATCTGCTTACTCTTGATTTTACCACAGCAGAAAAGGCAAGTCATTTTCCCTTTCCCATACCTTCTGACATCATCTTTAGTACTTAACCTACACAAGACCTTGGAGGAGTCAGGCATCTCGTGTGTGGATACTTCACCACTTCCCTGTGTACTGCAGTGAATGTGCTTGGAACCTGCACATCTCTTTTTCTGGCTAGTCCTGAAGTTTGACATCTACAAAATCTGAGCAACTGTTGGAAGTTTCCAATTCCACCAATTTGCAGAAATGTAATATTACAGGTTATCTTACCTTCTCCAGCTCTTAGTTTGCCTTGTCCATTGAAGTTCTCTGAGGCATGTTTGCCTTTTATTGTGAACAGTTATTCACACTCCCTGAGGACACTTGGAGTGTGGGTCTCTGCTCCCACAGCTTTTCTGCAGGATCTCTACTGGTTGTCACTTTTCTGCTAGTCTTGTTCTACTGGCTGCTTGAGCTCTTTTCTGTTTTCCTTTGGATAGCTTGCAACAAAGATCATTTTGGGGATTCATGTATCATAGAATCTGAGTTTTATGGGTAGCTGGGTCCTTAAAAGAGGAATATATTTCTAATAATTATCTTTTTACTTTGAAATCATCCCCATATAAATTCAGATAATACATAAAGTTCAGAAGTATGTACCACTGAAATTAAAAATAGATAACGAGAGTATGATATTTGTAAAATACCAGGACAACTGATGAAAGAGAAAAAGAATGATACATCTGGTGGGTTTAACCTCAAGATTTTCTTTCCTTGCATTTAGCCAAACTACAGCATATGCTTTCCTAACAGGTTCTCAGTAACTCTTTGTGTACCATACATCTCTGAGTTTATCACAGAACACGTCTCCTTTTTGAAGCATGTTGGTTTTCTTGGACTCCTCCAAAAGCTCCAGTCAGGCTGAATCCAAGGGTTGTTCACCTTTTATTCAGGAGGTCACTTTAAGATTATCCAGTAAATCATGAACTGCCTCATGCCTTTGCAGTGCAGGTGGTACTTCTGCATTTGTCTGGCCTGTACCTTAGCTCAGCAAAAGTTTCTTTGGCTCTTCACTCAGTGTATGTATTTCTGTATAAAACACAGAAGAACCAATTGACCATATTAAAACATATTGAATAGCTAACCAGAAACGATTAAACAAAAGTATATATATGATTAAAGTGTATGTAAAGCATCTTGTTGTCTAACTAGAAAGGGTAGCTAATTCACCTCCTTAACATTTTTCATTACTTTGAAATGAAATGTCCTCAGATCCTGCTATGTGGGGAGGGGTCCTAGAGTTGTATTTTACCTAATCCAATGTGTGTCTTAATCTTGGGACAGAAAGCACTTCTAAAAGACAAACAATGGCAGACGACAGCAGACTGATAACTGCTTAGTGAAGACAATCACTGCTTTGCTGCTTTTTTTGGGTTTGTTTTGTTTTGTTTTGTTTTTTTTCAGAAATGGATTTGCTAAAATTGCAAGGTGCAGTCAGGTTTCTTTGCCACTGAAGATGCAAAAAGTGGTTATGCAAACTGTCATGTGTTCAAGAAAGAAATAGTCATTGTCTGAGGAGCTGAGATAAAGCAGTTTTGCATTTCTGTTTTGTCAGTTCTCTTAACTACATGGAAAGGTAGCTATTTACAAGCCTAACATGCAACAATGAAGGTAAAGATTAAAAATATTATGAAGTATACTGCCATCATAAATTATGGAATATGTGAGCACTCCTGAGATAAAAAGAATGCTAATTTTATATTAAATACTTTCCAACATTGTCCCTGGAGAAGTTAATAGTAATTGGAGTTGTTTGCCTTATGAAGAAGAATGGCAAGCTACAGGACAAAAAGAAAAAGTGCCTTTTTTTTGTGTGCTCATCTGAATTGTCAATAGAGGTATGATATTACTGATTATTTTTTTTTCAGAAATCTCTCAAATTTTCTTGTAGT
The DNA here is from genome assembly GCA_027560015.1 of Chloroceryle amazona. NCBI lineage: Eukaryota > Metazoa > Chordata > Aves > Coraciiformes > Cerylidae > Chloroceryle > Chloroceryle amazona. The sequence continues at coordinate 15,261 of JANHFX010021304.1, read as the reverse complement.
CCTACAAGGACTATGTTGTCTGTACATATTTTAGTACAGTAATAATTTGTTGCTAATTTTTAGTGGTACCTAATTTCTCATTCTAACATGGGAATAGTATGGATTTTTGTTGTCCCTTTGTAAATAAATCTATAAAGTTTTTACTCAACAGTGCAATGTTAAAGCCACATATCTGTGCTGTGGTAAGTACGCAACGTGGTGTATCTTTCATTTCTCTGACATAGAACTTTAAGGCAATCATTAAACAAACTAGCAATATTTTTGGTAAGTACAATTTAGGAATGTCTTTGAAATCTCTTCTTGACTTCTCCATTGTCTTTAATCCAGTACAAAAGAGAGTAAAATTATTGTTTTACCCATGAATTAGGACAATTAAGGGAATCTAAGCCTTGCTTGCTGCAATTTTCTCCAGGTGTAACTGATGGATATTGATGGTGTTTCTTCTTTACACTTAAAGTTTCATCATTCTACATCCCTACGTCTGAATACACCACTTATTTCCTCAAGCACCACTTGTCAGAAGCCATGAATTGCTGTTTGATATAATCAAGTCTAACTGTAATAGGAATAATATGATCAGCACAAGCATATAAATACTAAATGTCATAATATCTTAACATACAGCATAGAAAATGTAATGTCAACGTAAACTGCCTGGATTTTAGATTCAATCAATTTCAGTGCCTCCTAGAATTGACCTAGACATAAACTATATCAGAGTAACATATGCAAGCTAACCTTTAGTGATCTATTTTGGCAAATATAAACACAGACTACTAATGATTGATAAACCTACAGTGAGCTTCTCACCATTGCATGTAGATCTGACCAAAGGAAAAGGATGATAGATGTATTGGTCTTCCAGGGTAGTATACTTGGGATCGGGTGATGATTGGTATTGCTCATGATGGGAACTAGAATGTATATTCTCAGATGTCCTGGAGCCCTCATTGTCCTGGAGGTCGTTGATGAGGTAACATTTTTCTATTTCTTACATTCTTTGAGCAGAGAGTCCAGCATCCTCACGAGTGCCCCTCTTGCGGAGGCTTTGGATTCCTGCCGTGCTCAGCGTGCCATGGGAGCAAGATGTCTGTGTTTCGGAACTGCTTTACGGACTCATTCAAAGCCCTCAAGTGTACCGCTTGCAATGAGAACGGGCTACAGCGCTGCAGGCGCTGTGCAGGCTGAGAATGTCATCTCCACGTCTATAAACTGATTTTATGGTACTGCACCTGTTTGTAATATGATTTTTAAAATTTAATCTGTTTATCCAATTCAATCAATAAAAATCCGTTTGTAGTATACTTCTGCTGGTTTGATCATTTGAGCTGTTTAAACATAGGTTGCTAACCATACCATGAACTCTGAAATATATTTTTCTACTTTTTTTATAAAAAGATTTGTAGTCTGCAAAGTTTATCGTATTATCAGACCTTTGGATGTGAAGTCTTCTCTTTTTCTATAGGGGATCAGCAGCAATAGTATGTGTTTCTGAGTCATGCCCTTAAGATTACAGCAAAATGAGACAACCTTCATGTTACAGAGTAGCTGCTGTTTTCAAGATAAGTGAGAATAAAGATTTTATGATGTAGACTAGCCCAAGACAATTCCACTTAGCACTTCCCTGAAAAGTCCCTATGACTGAATTCTGCCCTGAATTCTAGCTGGCAACAGAAGAACATAAAAGAAACATTTCTTAAAAGTCCTGTAAATCAGTTTCCTCTTTTAGTACCGATTTGCATTTGGGACTAAATTAATGTTGTTAGATAAAGTTATATAAATATGTAAAGTTACATAAACATGTAACTTTAGCCTCTTCAGAGTGACATTGACAGTCTGGATCAATGGGCTGAGGCCAATCACATGGGCTTCAACTAGGCCAAGTGCCAAGTCCTTCACTTGGACCACAACAGCCCCATGCAAAGCTACAGGCTTGGGACATTGTTGCTGGAAAGCTGCCCAGCAGAAAGAGACCTAGGGGTACTGATCGATAAGAAGATGAATATGAGCCAGCAGTATGCCCAGATGGTCAAGAAGGCAAATGGCAACCTGGCCTGTATCAGAAACGGTGTGGCAAATGGGACCAGGGAGGTGATTTGTCCCTCTGTACTCAGCATTGGTGAGGCCACACCTTGAGTACTGTGTTCAGTTTTGGGCACCTCAACACAAGAAAGACATTGAGGTGCTGGAGTTGCTCCACAGAAGAGCAGCTAAGCTGGTGAAGGGCCTAGAGAGCAAGTCTTATGAGGAGTGGCTGAGCGAACTGGGGCTATTTAGTCCGAAGAAAAGGAGACTGAGGCTTATCACTCTCTACAACTAAATGAAAGAATGTTGTAGAGAGGTAGGTGCTGGTCTCTTCTCACAAGCAGCTACTGATAGAACAAGAGGGAATGGCCTCAAGCTGCACCAGGGGAGGTTTAAACTGGACATTAGGAAAAATTTTTTCGCTGACAGGGTTGCCAAGTATTGGAATTGGCTGCCCAGGGAGGTGGTTGAGTCACCATCCCTGGATGTGTTTAAAAGCCGTATAGATGTGGTCCCTGGGGATATGGCTTAACAGTGGACCTGATAGAGTAGGGTTGATGGTTAGACTCAATGATATTAAAAGTCTTTTCCACCCTAGATGATTCTATGATTCCATAAACATTTATTATAATAGATGTTGATAACCATTGTTGTAGTATCTCAGAGCTTTATTTACCTACATATCACAGTAGATCTTACAGTAATCGAGAACACCAGATAGCTTTATAAATTGCATATAAAATATTTGAAAATGAGATTTCTGCTTTTATAGCTTAGTAGCTTTTGTGGATTGATGACTAGCCTAGTGCAAGTGTCTTGTGGCATCTGCTTTCTCCAGCAGGGCCACTGGTTTATGCCCAGAAAACTCCAGCACTGTATATACCTTTGAAATTTTTGGTGGGTTCCCCCAACAAAAGCACAAGAGAATTATTCAGTGATTAGTCTGATGGACTGTGGGCTCTCAGCATTGAATATATTCTACTTTGGAAGTGCATTAGCATTGTGCTCTTCCAGAGAGTACTTTTTAACAGGCTCCTTTAGTGTACCACCACCTTCTGCTTATGCTGACATTGCAAATCTTCCTCCTGTTCTTGCTCTCATTCTGCACTGGCACAAGCAACACAGGGGTTTAGCAGCTTGTTGAAATTGATGTTGTCTAGAAAAGGTTTCTATGGTAGACATTTCATCCTGCAAAGACCCCTTTAGCAAATGTTAAGCCATGTCACTTCTTGTGCTTTGCCTCATTCCTTGTAAAGGTGTACTGACTGGGGGTTAGGTGAGAGCAGTTGGCTTTACTAGACATTGCTTACTCTGGTAGGGGACCCTATTCCCTTCCATCTCCCCCGTACAACCTTCCTTAATTTGTCTGTGCTGAGAAACTCATCTTTCCTTTCAGTGTTTTGGACACAGCACAGCTGTGGTATAAAGCAGGATAACTACAGCTGCACAAACTGTGGCTTGAAAAAAGCACCTTCTGATAACAGTTGTGCTTCCTGATGCTTTATTTCCCTCACCTGAATCAACTGGCAACAACCTTTCCTCCACCTCGATTCCACTTGCTATGTTAGAGGTTGTAGCTGGTGCTGAAAGTTTGACAAGTTGGGCTAACTTACCTTTTTGAACATTTGAATCTAAGGGGCTTATGCATATTCTATGAGACATTGAATGTGCAGGATTGAATGTACTTGTAAGATCCTACTGTTCCTACAGTTTCTACAGTAAGGCTTAGAGGGAGTGTCTGGATATTCTGCATAACATGAGAGAGATTAAATTTTCTACAGAGGCCATCCAAAATGCTTAGCAGCACCCTAGCTATAAAACTCTGAATTGTAGATGTGCTTAACTTAATACTGTATGGATAAGAAGAAAGAAAATACAGTTCCCTTCTTTAAATTAATACTCTCATGTAACCTCCATTTCTGGCTAATATTGCAGTCCAGAAGGTATGATAGGGAATGAAATGTAGTATAAAGCAGAATACTGATGTTTAGAATGTGATCATTTCTGATGCATGGAAATTTACTTTCTTTAGTTGTCAAAATGCTATGGATCTAGAAGATGAGCAGTAGTGAATGCTGCACGTAAGATGGTATACACAAATATATCCTTGAGGGAAATTACTATTGAAGAAAATGCCAGTATATTTGTGATACTGTAATTCCACAGTCTTCACCCCTGAAAAAACATTTTGCTTGATAAGATAGTCCTTTCCACCGTTCTTCCATTGAAATCACTATGTGGCCGAATTACTATAACTGGTGAAAGCACATTAAACATTTTTCACTGAGCATGTTTCATTGAAAATGTCTTTCATTGATCTGGACTAAGAGTTTCCCCACCTCTCAGGCAATCAGAAAATTACTTTTTTTCAGAGTGAGACAAATACACCAAAGCCAGTTTCTTTCCTGATTTATCTCCAGGGGCCACACAAAAACCTAGAGAGACTGTCCTAGCCAAGGCACTATACTTCTAACCATGGCATTTAACTCCTACAAGCAAAGATAAGACAAAACCTCCTTCATTTTCTTTTTAGATGGAGAAATGATGAAAGCAAAAGGTCATGTTTTGTAGGTTTTTTTGAAAGGGTTTTTATGTGAGACTAGAAGACAATAAAATAAAACACAGCATGTACTGCTCACACATATAACATTCCTCAGGCAGCATGTATTTCTCAAGAAATTTGTGACAGTTCTTTTCTCTGTGATCAACTGAATTACCAGATTTTCTTTCCAGCTATTTTTTCCTTGTAAGAGTCTGCATGAAAAACAAAACCAAAAGCATTTTTTTTTTTTTTTTGTAAGAAGACGTTTTTAATACATGGTTTACCAGCTTTACTAGGGTTTTGAGTCTGGCTTCTCAACTTGCTCCAATCATCCTAGAAGCACTGAAGGTGTCAGAATGACATTAGTACTAAGCCAAACTCAGGAGCCAATGAAGATATACGACATTTTCTGGTATAAAAGATGTATCAGGCAGTTAGAAATACAACTTTTAAGCCAGTCTGAGAAGAGAAAAGGAATGCAGCTCTATTCTGATTTATACCAGTATTGCATCTTTACTTTTCAGGAGTTAACAGTGACCTCCTCTGATATGACAAATAAGACTCATCCAGCTGCATCTTTGTATAGGAGATATTCTATTTCTAAATACATAAAGCTCTGCTCCACTTGTTTCTGGCCCTTGTTGTTATACTGAGGTAAAGGTCCAAGCAGATGTTCTCTGGTTGACAGCTCATATTAATAACATAAATGAGAGTAAGAATCAGACAGCAAGATAATCCTCAGGCTATCTGCTTTGCAACATAATATTTTGTTCCCAAGAAAGAAAGCAGTTTGGAGTTCACAGTCTTGTAGCTCACAGCACACTTTGCAGTGTGCTACATATTCCCCATATCTATATGCTACAGCCATCAGGAGGATTGGCTTTACCAGGATTCATGTCCTAGGGCATGACATGATGCAACTCGTTATCCAATTTTTCTATAAATTTAATCTTTCATTTCCTTTTTTTATGGGCTCTACTAGTGGTTACTTTCATGAAAAAGAACTGAGAAGTAGAAAGTGAAATATTGCAGGGAATTGCTTCTACATCAGGGCCATCTGACGTTTATGTACTTTAAACTTCATGGATAAATGAAAGCCCTTCCCATGGTAAAGCTCATACCGACTGCAAAATAAAGGTATAAGCAATAAGGACCCTGTTATCTATTGCTCTGGGGATTCTGATCTCTCTAACTAACCAGCTAGGCAAATATGATGTAGCATATAATGACCTGCAGAATACACATGCTTTAGTGACTTCACAACAATTTTGAAAGGAGAAAACTTTTGAACTAGCTTTGCATAACTAGATAAACTTGCAAAGAAATTAAAAAAAAAAAAAGGGTTTAGAAAAGAGGGGGAAATTAAGTAGACTAAGACAGAAAATACTAGACTGCTATGGACAATTTTTTCTGGTTAATTTCTGGGGAGGGAACAACTGCCCATTTTGAGGCATGTGAAAACTTTCCAAAACAAAATCAAATGCTGATGTGATAGGGACTAGCAACTGAGCTCACAGCTGGCCTGAGATCTCTGCAGAAGTCAAATGCCTGTTCAGCATCTACACACAATCATATAAGCACAGACCCATTTAAAACGAGAAGTTGTATATGCAAATTGTCAGTGACCAGATGGTGATTAGGAGCTTCTTTTGAGCTTGCTTTTCTGCCTATCTGCCCAAAGTTTGGCTCCAACAGGTTCAACAAGAGCAAGTGCAGGGTCCTGCACCTGGGCCAGAACAATCCCCATTGTCAATACAGGCTGGGGGAGGAGGTGATAGAGAGCAGCCCTGCAGAAAAGGACTTGGGGGTGTTGGTAGACGAGAAGCTGGACACGAGCAGCCAGTGTGTGCTTGCAGCCCAGAAGGCCAATCTCATCCTGGGCTGCATAAAAAGAAGTGTGGCCAGCAGATCGAGAGAGGTGATTCTACTGCTCTACTCTTCTCTGGTGAGACCTCACTTGGAATACTGTGTCCAGCTCTGGAGCCCTCAGCACAGGAAGGACATGGACCTGATGGAGCGGGTCCACAGGAGGGCCACGAAGATGATCAGGGGGCTGGAGCACCTCTCCTATGAGGACACGCTGAGGGACCTGGAATTGTTCAGCCTTGAGAAGGCTCCAGGGAGACCTAATAGCCACCTTCCAGTACCTGAATGGAACCTACAAAAAGATTGGAGAGGGCCTGTTTACAAAGGCCTGTAGTAAAAGGACGAGGGGCAATGGTTTTAAATTAGAAGGGAGTGGATTTAGATTAGAAATAAGGAGGAAGTTTTTTCCTACAAGAGTGGTAGAGCACTGGAACAGGTTGCCCAGGGAGGTGGTTGAGGCCCTGTCGCTGGAGACATTCAAGGTGGAGCTTGATGGAGCTCTGAGCAACCTGCTCTAGTTGAGGATGTCCCTGCTCTCAGCAGGGTGGTTGGACTTGATGACCTCTAGAGGTCCCTTCCAACCCAGACATTTTTATGTTTCTACATAAGTTAATTCTGCTGTAAATAAACATGTGTTTGAAGAAAACTGCTTTCAGCTTTGGTGTCATGTGAAAAATGTAACAGAAAAATATCAAGACTTTTGAGAGTTTTTAACAAAAATAAGAAATTAATTTTACTGACTTGAATTTTACAATATTCATAAGTGAAGACCCTTCAGATACTTTTCCTAGATATTGCCTTTGTATTATTGCATTAAAATTTATTTTATTCACTTAGCCTAAGATACATTATTTGACCACAAAAGCGTTCAACAGGAAACTTCTATGCTCTAAATAATTTAGTAAGAAGAATTTAGACTTCTTAGCTTTAAATAATTTAGAGATGATAGTAAAGGACATTGTAATTCCAACAATAATTTGAAAAGTAAAAATTATTAGAAGTAAATATTTATAATTAATCCTTTTTTATTATTATTATTATTGCATTAATTTGCTTAGGGGTGATGAATCAGGAAATAATTACATTAGAAGGAAATGTCTGTGAAGAAAAACAACTTGCCATTTAAAATTCTTCTGTCTTATCAGCTATACTTTGAAAAAATTGGTTTCAAAGGAGTTAAAAGTTTTATGAAATCCAGTAAGTTTTCTTCTCAAGAAAAGACACACCACAATAAGACATATACCACCTGTCTCTCTTTGACAACTTGTTTGAGGGTCGTGAGACACTAGACAGGTTGCCCAAGGAAGTTGTGGATGCTCCATCACTGTATGTGTTCAAATCCAGGTTGGATGGGGCTTTGAGCAACCTGATCTGGTGGGAGGTGTCCCTGCCCATGGGAGAGAGTTCGGAACTAGATGATCTCTAAGGTTCCCTCCAACCCAAATCATTCTATGATTCTATGAGTCTATGATTTCTTTTCACTGATGGAAAGATCATCTTACTGAAAACGAAGGTTTATGTAACCCCCTCCCCCCGAACTATCAGATAATAAGCTCAAGGAAAAGATCATTATCCTTCAAATAAGTGAAATTTGAAAGTATATAAAAGAAATATGCTGCAGGGTAATGTCCTCTGGTAGATAACAGAGTTATATTTTGATCTGGAGAAAAAAACCTATTGTGACTACACAAAACTAGCAAGAGTTACATGACTGGTCAGAAGGGTTGACCAAAAGTTATTTTTATAATTGATAATGATCTTTTCAAAGTAGGCAAATTATGATCAGTAGAAAGTCATCAATTGTCATAATTTAAATGTGAACACTCAACAAATTACCACTTGAAAGAGGCTATTTTTAAGTATTTAATCTGGTGGATGCATTCTTGTCTGTCAGTGATGGGGGAAAATCCTCTATGGTCTCAAGTCAAGTAAATGATAAATGTCTGAGGATGACAAAAAAGAACTTCTTCTCAATCTGAGTATAACTCCTACCATTTCTGTTTGATTTGAGCCAATATCTGAGACTTCAAAGAATATCCAGACTTAGTCTTACCTCCAAAGTTCATTTTCCCCATCATATGACAAGTGGGAATACCACACAGTAGGACAGAGATGTACTCAAGCAAAAGGCCTCCACACTTGTGGGATGAGATATTTATGTTAACTCCTATGCATCAATAGAGCTGCAATGCTTTATACTGCCTCAGGGATCTAATCAGACAGTCAGGACATAGGATCAATACCTCAGTCTGCAAAATTAAAGGACTCAGTAAAAACTTGCCATTTTTTGTTAAATATAAGCAAAAAAATAACAGTCATCATCATTACTTGTATATTTGAGATACTGCAGTCATTACTTTTAGTATTACAGGAAAATCATGCTTCCTCTCATTACAGTTTGATGGTAATAGCTGATGTTGTGAAGTTTTCCTTTCCATCATAATCACAGACTAAAGTTTACTAGAATGCTATTAAGCAACAAAATTGTACTTTTAAATCTATGTTATATTATTATCATTATTATTCCCTCCATCAGTTAGGATCTCAGAAAAAGCAAGAATTAACTAAAGCAAGATTAACAGACAAACCTATCAGAAAGTTTAGTCTGTAATCCTCTTCCTCAGAGTTTTAAAGAGACTCATTAACATGCTATTCGTGGAATACAGTTTCACAACAGAGCTCATTGCTATTCAATGTCATGTTCTTGCAATACCACTGGTAGTGCACACAGTGCACCAAGATGACCTGTGCTGTGCTGCCTTTTTCCATGTGCCACATTCTTTCACCGGTTTAAGGCACAATGATCCTAAATTGGTCAATCTTTTCTCACACTCTTAACCAAATGTTCACATCCTGTATCAAAGAAAGGCTAACATTAAAATTCTCTCCTCTTTTTATAGTGACCATATCTTATCTTCCAGGACATACTTCAAGAGCAATATGGTTTGAAAAACCCTATAATATTTCTCTGCATTTATTCTTCACTCCTTTATCAGGTCTATGATGACAATAACTCTTTCCTATTGCAGCCTATACTTCTTGCAGAGCATCTGATGCTCAATAATGCCAAATACCTCATGCCACACTTTAGGTTTACCTTCAGCCAGCTTGGTATGTCTGCTTATTGTAGGATTTATAGACTCAGCCCCTAGCCACAAATCCTATTGCCCTGTCTTGGAGATTTCCTACCATCTGTCTTTGTTGTACTATATCTTATGGTCCAGAATACCTTGCTGTTCTGTAACTTGGTTTTAGAATTTGATTCCAGATTCATTCATTTCATCTTCTCTCCCTCAAACAGTTTATCTCCCCTGCTTCACAGAAGTACTTTATTCCACCCCACTGTCCTAAATCTTTAGCTGATGTCAGCCTTTGTTCTCCACTCCCCCTGGCAGCCATCTTGAGTGGGGCTATTAACCTCCTGTAACCAACTGTCTTCATCCAGTATATACCTGCAGGGAAACAGCATCAAGACAAAGTAGTCTCTCTCTATATATATTTATTTTTTTTTTTGGCTTAACTTCATAGTGAGCTTTATTTTCAAAAGTTTTACTAAATCTCCAAAGCACTTTGTCTTAACATGGCATTTCATATTGATAATAACATTTGCATTTAATGATACTTTTTATTCCTGTAAGCTGCAAGTGAAACTGGCTGCAAATATTTTGTCATTTCACACAGAGATATGAGTTTTTAAATGCTGTTTCTATTGACCAGATACTGAAAAATGTCTTAGCCATAAAGGACCGCCATTGCCTTAATTGCAAGAGAAAGAGTTTAATGCTGGCATGTGCATTAGCTGGATACTTCTTCTAACTGAAGGAAAAATAACAACCACCCTTCATGGATCAAATTGCTTGTGTTCTGCTATGAAGTGAAATAAACCAAATTAAGATTATTAACTGACTACATTTTACCTTCCTACTCTCATGCACTTTTGTTCTAGAACTTTGTATGCATGCAATAGGTTCAGTATGTTTTCTTTCATTCAAAGGAAGTTTATGAAAAAACAGAAGTATTATTTACCACAAATGACATCAGTTATTGGATAAAATCCCACATATATAAAACCAAAATTAGGAATAATAAAGTCCCATTTTCCTTTGTTTCTGAAGAAAATAATACAAATCCTTGTTCCATTGTCCTCAGCAATTTGCTATGCCAGTCTCATGGTGCCATGTGGCATTCTTGTTATATTGCAAAATTCTTTACTGGTTTAAGTTAGAACAGAACTAATTCTGTTCGGTGATTTTACTTTTCAGCTTAGTCTCTTCTAATTGTCTGCACTTTCTGAAGTTAATGGCCTGTTTTCACAGATGGCTTCTAACAATGGCCTGCTTCTAACAATGATAACGCTCAATGTTTAGAGTTAGTATGTGGACTGGTGTGAAGACCAAGGTCCCTGCTGGATCTTGTGCACCACATTGGGGGATGCAGAAAGTGAAATGCCACACCTGCAGGGAGGAGTGGACAGGACAGGTGACCCTAAACTGACCAACGAGGTGTTCCATCCCATATACATCATATTCAGTATAAACCTGACAGATCACGAGGGTCAAGCTCTTCTTCAATAGCAGGCACCCAAGGAGGACTCTGTCCATTCTGCCTTTGATCCTGATCCATGTATTCCTGGATCCAGTTCCAGAATCCAGCTCCTGAATCTGGTTCCCATCTGCTGCTGAGCCCAGTCTGGGACTTCCCCAGTGCCTGCTCCACAGCATCAGTGGTGATGGTGACATAACTGCCATGAGGGAGGTTGGGTTCAATACTGTTTTTTTGTGTATATTTGTATATATTCTATTTTATTGTTATTATTTTCATTAAAGCTGATCAAGGTTTCTTTTCTAATTGATAAATCTCTCTCCCTGATTCCCTTTCTCCTTTTGGGGAGAGAGAGGGGTTAACAGAGAATGTCTGTTATAGGTTTAGTGGATGGCCCTGAGCCTAAACCTTGACAGATTCTCAGAAGGGCACCCAAAGCTATGTTTGGAAGAATGCTTTCTTATCACAGTACTTGCTGCCTGCTCTAGACTTTACCAGACCAAATCAGATAGGCTAGTACCTAAGTGAACAATAGCATGATGAGTGCAGATAAATTAATTCTATTACCTTAGGTCATATAGTACAGAATATAATCTAGTATTCATACCTCTTTAGAAGTGTGTGTATATATCTCTCTTTAATTGTATTAAAATACTGACTCTTCTTCCAACAATTTTAGATACTATAACTTATAAATAACACTTGAATTTGAAAACTTTGCTTCTGGGAAAAAATCCTCTACTTCAGACCCAAGATCTGAGTAGAGCAGCTGGATAAAACTCTGATATTCTTATTCTTTTGTTTTCCTATGTTAAATGATGTTCAGGAACCACTGATTTTTAATGACTGATATACTTACTGAAAGATGCTGACTGCCTCCTCATCATCTCTTCAGCAAAGATGAACATGGCAAAACATTATAAGCATGTCCAGCGTGACTTTTGGGGATCTCTCCGGAGCTGCCCTCAACAACAGATGCAAACTCTGTGCTGTCAGTGATCTGAAAGTGTGACACCATGCAGGCGTGGAAACTGTGCTCTAAGACATGGTTTGTCTTATGCCTGACACATGCTTGTTGTCAGTGTAGCCTTAGTGTAATGAACATATGTTCTGCTCTATGGTCTGAAGATACAAGCAACAGAAGCCTGGAGGAAGAATTTGCATTTTATGTATAACTTGTATTTCATAAAAAAAAGTTTTCAGCACAATAGTATTCCACCTAGTAAATAATGCCAGTTCTTACACATGAGAAAGATTATATCAATTCAGTACTTAGATTAGTGACATTTAGCATGTTAAGGAAAATTTTAACAGGAAGCTGTGCTGGCCCGTATGGCGCTTATCTTTCAGATAAGCACAAACAATTATCCCTCCACAAATGCGTATGTTCACATCAGTCATTTAAGTTTTTGCTACATCCAAAGCAAGTTTGAAAGAACTGGTAAATTTTTGTCCTAAAATTTTGCTGTTTCAAACATTTTCTGTATATTTAGCTGTGTGCTTTATAATGTTTTGGTCACTGCACAAAGGACAGACTCTTCATGGCTCTTCTTCTCTTTTGTCCATATTTATCTCATCTAAAGCACAATGGGAGTTTGCAAACTGTTTTCTTTACAGTATGTTTTCGGAAGCGCAATCTAGGAGTGTCTTACATACGCTTCTCATCTTCTCTACAACCCTGGAAGGATCCTTGCTACATTTTACTGTGTTTGTTACCTTCTTGGGTTTTCTTTCTGTTATGGAAATTCTTCAGTCACTTGCTTTCTTTTGTAAAAAGAAACCTTAAGTTGTTCACAGACATCTGGCACTTCCATTACTGAAAGAAAATAAGAAGAAACAGCTACTTTTCTGGTCTGAGCCAAGGCAGAATATCTTCACACAGACTCACTACTCCTTGGATAAGGAATTAAATGAAATTTTGAGATTGTGTCTAATTTGTTGTTTGCTGGATATTTTTGTGCTCTGGAAGGCAGCTGCTCATCTTGGTACTTTGGATAGTGTCCCTCTGAAGTACATAATGAAAGTGGAACTTTATCCCTTCGGTTCTTCACCAGTTCCTTTTAAGTATCGTTGATTCATCTCTAATTTCTACAGTGTCAATAGTCCAGCTAAGAAAATTAAATAAACAATTTTTTTGTGTCCTGTATAAAAGTTATATTATGTAACAGTTAAATTCCTCGTGATCTGAATAGTGAAAAGGTGCTTTGGTACAAAGCATTACTGGAATCACAGTCTCCTAGTCTAAGTGAGGAGGGATTTTTTCTTTCCTTTAGATGAATTGATTGTTTTTTTTTATTAGCAGGGAAAATTAATCCGATTAAAGCCATTAGAGCCTTATAACAAATGGAAATTACTGTCTTGGTCCAAAGTCAATGATCATATTAAATGAACATTGAAACTAAGAGCAATTGCAAAAATGGTATTTAAGTAGTGCTGATGTATAACTTCACTAAAGATGGCAGATACATCTCTGATGACACTGTGGTCTCATGTTGGCTGTAATAAAGAAACAATGAGTTGACTTGTACTCCAGCATTAACTGTGAATGTCCTTGCTGTGAAATTATTATATTCCTGGTTTTAATATTTTTATTTCCTGTCCTATGATATTGAAACAAATCACTATCCATCACAAAGATATTATTTTCCTTTCTTCTTAATGTAACATAATTTAAGCATAAATTTTATTTCCGGGGAGGAAAAGGACTGAGCAGAATAGCCCTAAATCAGAAGGAGTCTGTTAGGCAAACCAGAGTAGACATTGAGACTGTGAGACCTGAAATGGGAAAAAATAATTAGAGCAGTTTCTTTTACTCATGCCATGTGGCATTTTGTGGAGCTTTTAGCAAGTTTAGGATTTTTAGCACTGTACCTTCTGCTGCTAACTCTTCTTTGTATACTGAAAAGGATCTTCCATGTTAACTGAACTCACAAATGCAGCTTTAGGATAGGTTTTGAAAGCACTGATTTCTTAAAAAAAAAAAGAAAAGAAAGGATTTGGGACTAGTACACAGTAATAGCTGTAATAGGACAGAGACTGGGCAGAAATGTTGCCTAGATGTGTTCAAAGGTATTTGATCTGAGGATAGTAATTTGTGATTCTATTTTTAATTTGTTGGTAGAGGTCATGGAATCCTGAAAAAACATTACTAGAAAATGACAGACTGACCATAATAATCATGCAAAGAGGACATGTCTTCCTGATTGAAAGCAACAGAAACTGTGGCACAGTAAAAGCAATGGTGAAGGATTTTTAGAGCAATCCTAAAGTAATTGGTATTAGAAACAGAGGGAGAGAAGTACAACTATGCATTAATTATGCATCTATATAAATGATGTTGTCCTGGAGATTTTAATAAATGAGAAGTATGATTAACAGGACTGAGCAGACAGCAAAACCATTCCTGTTTTGAAAGACATGATGATTTCCTTTGGATTTTAAGTTCTTGCTGCAAAGTAGATGCAGGTTGTTTATGTACCTCTCTTGCTCCAGGCATTTACTCACTCTAATTTAAGCTGCTCTAAGCCCATGACTCAAATGCATATCCTATATCATAAGAGGTCAGTTAGATGAGTTGGCTAAATTTTAATGATGTGGTGGAAGAAATCCCTTTTGTGAGGGTTCTTGGTGACCCAGTGCAATAGCTCAGATGCCAAAGCTATGAAAATATTCTTTAGCATCACATATATTTTTCTTGGAAGAAGATACTTTCTACTTAGATATTTCACACCTAATGTAACACGTGACCTTAGTATCTGTATTGACAACAGGCCCTGGCCTATTATGTTACCCAGTATATCAATCTGAAATTTGACACAAGGGAACTATGTAACCTCTGCAATATGACACATGTTGGAACATTACCTCAGCAACTCATGATGTCTGTGGAAGTGAATAAAATATTGACTGTCAAAAAAACCCAGTCCTGATTCTGGTCTCAGTTTGGAAGATACCTTAACAATTTTGGCACACATTTATTATAGACCTGGAAGTCAACAAAATTATTTTAGAATAAACTGGGGATTTGGCTACTTTTCTATCCTCAGACATAAGATCCAATCAGGGAATGAAAATAATTTGTCTATTACTAAATCCTTGAAAAATTGTGAAAGAAACAAATTTCTAAAGTAAAGCCTACTTCTTCCCATCTTGAACTGAGGAATAATAATAAACAAAGAATTTTACTAGTAGGGCAGTACAAGAGATTTGTTGCTCACTGGAAAAAGGAGATCATATATGTTCTGCCACTAATTCCAAAAGATTAATTCAGTTTGGAATCAAAATGA
>JANHFX010021303.1:0-78854 GCA_027560015.1 Chloroceryle amazona | reverse complement strand
AAAAAATCAAAAACTTTTTTACTGCCAAAATAACAAAAAAAAGAAAAAAAAAATGAAAATAAATAAAAAAACCTTTTCCAAGTTTTTACCAAACACCCCCCCCCCCCCCCCCGCCCCATCCCCTAACCCTTTCATAAGCAATTCAACAGGAAAGGGACCCCTGCCCTGACGTGGTCCATGTGGGTGCAGGAGCTGCTCTGGCTCAAGCTTTGCTAGGGAGGTGGTTCGGCGCACACAACCTACTGGCTAAAACCAACTAAGGACAGCTGTCCTCACCTCTATCCCCCCCCCAGTCACGCACCGTTGAGTACCCAAAAACATATACAAATGACAGGCCAGATGAAGATGGACTTGGGGCACTGATGAAAAATAGCGGGCAGTACACAAATTCAATGCATGAACACCTTTTTTTAGAAGCTCCTGTCCCCTCTAACATTTGTGATTGTCTGGGAGAAGTGGAAATAAAGAAAATTTTCCAGAAAGGGCTCAATGCTTTGGCGAAGGTGCCTTGGGTCGGGTCTGTCCACACCAGCCAGGCCAGGCCAGCCTGGAGCAAGAGTTAGTGCCCTCAGTCTCAGGCAGCGCTGTCATCCCAGTGCATCCAGGAACAACCCCATGGGCAGTCCCACAGCAGTAGGGTAAACAGCTCTGGAGAAAGCTGACATCGACTCATGTGCAAAATGAATGAGCACGCAAGAACACCCGGAGCATCTGCCATGTGAGACAGGGAAGCTGTTTTTTCGCCTGCACAGTTTGCCAGCAAAAAGGCAATCTCCAGTGGCTTCAAGACACACACTTTGGGGTAGCCTCATTTCATCTGCAGCATTCTGTCCAAAAAGATCTACTTCTTTCTAATTAGCAGCAGCTATTTCTAGAGGAAAGGCCAGTACAGGGAAAAACCAAACCCTCGCTGTTGTGATGGCTCCTTAGCTATCTGTAGCTTGACCACAGTTTTTCCCCAGGGAAGAAAGCTGCCAGATGGTTTGATAAATGCCTATTTGACCTGCTTTGTGAACTAAATTCAATGAGTTTGGATTTCCAGGCTCTTTATGAATCCATTAATCTTCTTAAGTGCTAAATTCATCTATGTATTATAAAAGGCTGTTTTTCAAACCTAGTCTGGCCCAATGCTGTAGAGATGTATTATATTAAGGATGCCTTTACAGGAGGAGTATTTCATCCTGTCAGGGAAGGTTTATCGATAGGCTTGGCACAGATGGTAGGACACTGGTCATAAATGGTTGTATTTCACTTCCTGTAAGTGTGGATGCCTCACGAGTTAATTGTTTTTATAACCCACATTTTCATTTTCTATGCTGAAATAGATTAAAGATGAAGATTACCTTACTGTGCCATTGTTGACTGTGACTTTCAGGTTAATTAGTCCTTCCAAGATAACTCCTGTCTTATCTGCAAGAATGGCAGAGCTGCATGTGAAGCATCTTAAAATACGGGGTTGTTTTAGCAAAGGTTGTGCTGTCAGGTGACAGACAAGTATATCATACTTCACTGTGTGACAATGGGGCCAGTGACCTTGGGCACTGATGATTTAAATATCTCTTGTAGTCAAATACCCCAACTGCTTGCCCCAGAAAGCTTTCCCTATGGTGCTGTAATATAGCTGTGGCTGCCTAGAAAGTGCATGGCTGGCATCATTTTGCATGATCTTTCAGCTTCCCTGCAGTAGTGGGGATCAGGTTCATGGTCTCCTGCTCTAAAATTCTGATTTTCCCTGTGAGCCAAGCGATAGCAATGTTGTTTCCAGCGGTACAGAGCACGCGGCATGTGAGTGCTCTGAGTCTGCATTGCACTTGCTTTGCTCCTCTCTCATCCCTGTCACTCCTTCCTTGTCCCTCTCTCAGCTCAGCCTGGGAGTTGCTTACTTGGAAGAGCAGAAGCCTTCTGGGAAGGACAGTGAAGTTCAGCTGCTCAAAAGCCCTGACAGGACTTCCAGTGCCATGAGAGCTTGTATTAGGTTAGAATTGCCTGGTTCATTCTTTCATGATCCCCGTTTCCAAGTTCTTAGCAAAGGGCTTGTTTCACTGATTACATGGAGAGATGTCAACTTGTATTTGCATTATTTTTTCTTTATTTTGAATCTCTTGATGAGAAAACAAGCTAAATTAGGGATCTGCCTTTTGCATCAATAGTTTGATTTATTGATTTAATTTTCTTAGACTAGAGTTCTGCAAAATTGTGCTTCAGCTGGTAAAGCTGAACCAGCTGCTGGTTACAAGTTCATGGCTCAAAGTCCCTTCACAAATCAATGATGGTCTCAACATCCACCTCTGGACTGAGACACTTCTGAAGATGTCACAGAACCACAGGACAAGCCCAGATGAGATGCCAGTCTGCATTTATGCTGCCTTTGTCACTGCTCCATGGGCTGAGGTGCTCCTAAGTAAGGTTCAACTCTAGGAAAGTGCAATGCTGTGGGGCCTGAGTCTGTCCTGGGCCTAGAGGGTAGCAAAAGGGATAAACAGTGAGGACAAGGAATATTTGATCAATGCCACATTGTCCACCATGCACCCTGATGCTAGTCCCACAGGAGCACATGGACATAAAAGCATCATGATGCAGTGCTCTCCATGCACTGGTGAAGGCAAATCCCTAATGGCCTGACAGAGCTGGGGTATTTCATTAGTATTCCTGTTTTCAGTTGAAGCAACATTACTCCATGCATGAGGGAGGACATTGTTCTAGCTCTCATCCATGATATCCTTCCAGGAGGGTCCCAGGTTATAAGATCATTGCCCTGCACAGACTCTGCATCCCTGTCCCAGGTCAGACAGATGCTGCTATAGGAGCTGGTAGGAAGCCTTCAGAGAATTAAAAACATTTTTTTTTTTGATTTATAATTTAGTTTTGATTGCATTGACTGTCTACAATCTGGAAGGCAGAGAAAATGGCTGAAAAGTTCTTCCAAACTGTTGTATGTTTGAACTAACTGCAAATGTTTTCAGCAAAGCCCAATCTGGGAATGTGATGCAGGTGCTCTCTGGTCCTGTGTCAGCTACTGGGCCTTTACTTGAAGTATTGGGGAAGGACGATCATGAGTTGCCTGGTGTTAGGATATACCTTCTGAATGAAGTTTATTCAGAGAGCTGGTGAAGACTGAAGCATCTGAGGTCCTGGAAGAAGGCAATTTGTTTTAATGTATGGTACCATTAACACAGTTCTCTTTACTGGTGCATCGGGTTTTTATGCTTTACAACAGTTGCTATAAATTAGGAGAAGTGGTCAAAGTAAACAGAAAAAAAAAAGATCTGATGTTTAATATCACCTCTTGGGCTCAAAATTCTGCCCCTGTGTTGCATTCCTAGGTGTCATACTCAGTGTTTAAAATGAACACTGTTATGTTCTCCCCCCGCCCCATTTTTGTTAACTTTTTTTTTTTTCTTTACATTTACAGCTACTGCCAGTAACCTCATGTGAAATGTAGCTATTGGCTAGTGCTTATCTTGTGGAGTCTTACATTGTTTTTCTGCTTTGGAAAGAAATACGAAGTCCAGAGCAAGAGAAATCACTGTAAATAAAGATAACATTTGCTAGAAAGGCAGCAGATGCTGTCCAGCTGAGACTTGGGAATTTGATTGCCAATTTTAAAGCAGGTTGTTATGCATTTTAGTTAATTCTCATCTTTATGACATCTGTCTCCTTGCTCTTAAAAAAAATAAATCTTGATTTTTTGAGTTTTCTCCTGATAATTTTTGTGGTCAAAAAATTAAAGAGGAACCAAATCAGCTGAGTTAAGGTTTCTTAGTCCATAAAACTGCTGTTTCCCTTTTGGAGTATATGAAGCCTTGCAAGAGAAAAGCCTGTAAAGATCACTGTAATGATCCCAGTGTGAGCTTCAGAAGATGGGGCTAATTTGGGTAAGAAACAAATACTTTATAGGTACGTGAAGCATACCTTTCTAAATGCCCTCTTTTTTGGAGGCATGGTATGGGGTTTGTTACACAAACTCTAATAATATGGGCCCTTCCTTTCCCCCCATACAAATCTGATAGAGACTCATGGAGTTTGAATAATCTGCTGCAGTGACATCCAAAGCAGTTTTGAAGGAGCTTCTTGAAAAATAAAGACTATGACTAAAAAAATAATAATATAAAAAGCATCATAAGTATTACTATAAAGAAAAACACAGTTAATTATTTAAGCATCAAAAAATAATCTTAATACTGAAAATGACAGGAGCTTTTTGATGTTGCAAGAGTTTTGCAATGAGACAAGCTCAAGGTATCCTTCTGCCCACCCTTCTTTCCCCCACCTTCCTGGTTGCAACTGCCTGTTCTTGTTCCAAGCCAAAACTTGCCTGTGCCCTCATTATGCTGCTACAGCAAGGCTGCCTGTGCTTGAAACTGGATCACTAAAATGTCCCAGTCAAAAACATCAGCTGCCCCCTCCCTCTTTAGCCCAACTATTTCCCTTAAAATTTTATTGGGCATAAGTGGGTTAAACTGGGGATAATAAAAAGAAAATGCAGTTACTATATCCGAAAGGGGGACAAGCTCAATTGGAAATACCATGCTGAGTTGCTGGTTTGCACCATATGATTTATTGATGACACCATGGATCTGGTGCAGAGGAAAAAGGAGAGGTTTTATCTTTTTTTTTTCAGGACCTAAAGAAATTAATGATCATATTTAAAGTTTCAGGTAGATAGGTCCTAGAGTATAGCTTAAGACACACTAAAAATGGTCTTATTCTAGGACTTTGGTCATTAACTCTTTTCATTAGTCACACTTAGTACAAACAGCTTTTTGGGAAGATGACATCATTGCAGCTTATCTACCTCCTCCCACATCTCCCCTGAAGCAATAAATGCACAGCTTCTGAGTTGGCTACTTATGTGCTTTGATTAAAGTGATAAGCAACAAGTAAACATCTAACAACTGATCAGACCTGACCATCATATTTGGGACCATTAAGGGAAAATGAGCTGTGTGCATATAAACTGGGATGGACTTGGCAGTTGCAATTCCTCACCATGCTGAATGATTACGTCTCAATGTGCTGTGACAATAAGATATATATCGGACACCCTGCGGACAGGCACTTTCTTGATGTATGAGTCTGGCAAAGAGTCAGAAGACAAAGTACAGAAATAAATGATAAACTTGCAATCAGACAAAGCTTGATGTAAATACCTGTGCTGAAACAGCTGATTGATTATTTTAATAGGGAAAAAGTAGTGCTGAAGTTTGCAGAAGCAGGAATTTTTTTAGGACAGTAAACCTTAAAGTAGGTTTTGATGAATTCCAAATTACTTGAAAGCCAGGTAATTTGGAGCAATGTGATAGATAAAATAGATGTTGACTTATGTGAAGTAATACATTTTGGAAGCTGCAACCTGAACTGCTCACAGGCATGGCTGGGTTCTTGGCGAAAGAAAGACCTGAAAATAGCTGTGAAGGGCTGGTAGATCAAGTGACAGAAACCACACAAAATGCTGTAAATAATACAGATTGTGACAGGAAAAATAGCAAATCATACTGCAATAGATTATTAGGTCTTTTAGTAGCACTTCCTGATCTGGAATATATCCAGCTTATGTCTTGCCACTTCAGGAAAGACATAGAAAAAATAAAGTTTGGAGACAGAAGTAAATGAAATAAGTCATGGAATTAAGATTTCTCAGTAGCCAGGACTAAAAACCTGGCTTTGTTAGAAGGAGAGACCCAGAAAGTGTTAAGTCTTGTGGGAGCTGTGAAGCTCCCTTTGCTTCCTTTGAAGGCTTCTGCAAGCAAGCCAGTTAACCAATGCTGCACAGATCATGGGCAGTGTGGGACACGGATGATCACAAATTCTAGAGATGAGTGAGACATCTCTGCTCTGTACCACAGGGTATAAAGGCCTTTACCAGAGGATCCCCTGGGAATGTGGAAGTTCATTTTGATTCACAGGGCTATTCTAATTTCTTTCTCCTGGCTGTCACTTTTAAGAGTGGAGCTGAGTTTCCCTGTTCCTGGCTCAGACCTTGTCTGTAGTAGGTCCTTCAGTGACTGCTGACAACTATTATAACCAAGTTTACTGTGACACCTGAGGTCCACCTCAGGACACATCTGGCCCAAGGTAGTGATCCCACTCCCAAAGGCTTATGTCAAATCCCTGTCAAATCTCTGTCCATCAGGACAATATTTGATGATCTAATACTACTGATGTATGTAAATGTTATTTAATTGGCTAATACTGTTCATTCCTCCCTGAGAAAGTAAACAAGTATAACCAACCACCAAACGTTTTTTAGGCAGATAATGACACAACACAGGAAACATCTACTCCTTCTGCACTGGTACAAACAAGTTTGCCCATCCATCAGTGCAACAGCTGAAAGAATGTCAGGGATGCAGACTTCAAACAGAAATAAACAAACTTTGCAGCTCCAAAGAAACTGGACCTTTGTAAGATTGCCTGTTAGAGAATGCAGGAAAGCAAAATACCAGCCTCTGTGATATTGCAACAGTATAAATCTATATTTAATTTGGTAATAAGATTGTATTAAACTGTAAATTATTTTAAACCATAAATTTAATATAAAATATACTTTAATGATAAAAACGTATAATTGAAAATCATGTTATTGGTGATGCTACAGCTTGAGCAAGTTGAAGTTGAAAATAATGCTTAGAAAAGGGGATGTGGACTTCCTTTGTCGGCCTCTAAAAAACACATGCAATTGGAATGGCCTAGTAGCCACCCACACAGCAGATTCTCTGGACTAGTTCTAAGGTTTCCAAAATGATGTCAGATTATGTTGTAATTTGTAAAGTCTTACAGCAATAAAACAATAATTTGTATGTAACTTCAGATGCTTTTATGTCCCAGTCCAGTAAGAGGTCACCCACCAAGCTTTAAAAAGAAGACCTAAGTATTTAAAACTTTGGACTTAAACTCAATATTATGTAAAGTTACAACAGTTCAGGATTTATGGCAATATCCACCAATAAAACCCACCACATAGCCTTCAAGTGTATCATATACGGAAATGACCTTTTTGAGATGGAGTTTTCTTCATTAAATCACTAAAATGGAACAAAGTGTTTATCAGAAACAGTTCGTAAAACAGTGACAAACCAGCCAGGAGGCAGATGCAGGGACAGCAGGAGAAGGGTTTCAACTGGTGTCACATTGCAGAAGACAAGGCAGTTTAAAAAACAAGGGAAATAAAACACAAACTGCTACAAGCAACAGCTATAAGATTACCTACATCGCACAGACTGTTAGGTCCCCAGCTGCTCTGTGAGCAGCTTCCTTGGCACAGTGAAGCCTTCACGGTGAGCATCTATCCCAAGCCAAGAAAACCCCCCTCTTCCAGACCTGGGAATTTCTCATCTCTCAGCTTTTATTCAGTGGAAGACCTCACAGGGATCGCTGCTCGTGTAGCTCAGTATTAAAAAGGCTAGTTCATGTGTAATACCTGATTTAAGTGCTTGCATCCCATGGTAGAAACCCGTCTCTCTTTTTTGGCAGACAGTGGCTGCTGTATCTACAGCACCTACTGAAATCCAGATTTGAGCCCTGCACTGTAATGGACTCAGATCCCTGTTGAAACCCCAAGTTACTTTACATGGAGAGTGCCTGCAAATGGTGCTCAGGGGCTGGGGACTGTTCAGCCTCCTGTCAGCTTTAAGCATTGGAGTTGTTAGTACCCATATATTCTGGCATCCCCTTGTAGCCTTACCTATGCTGGACACTCTAAAACACAGGGTGAGTGTCAGGTCCTTATCCACAGGGCTGAAAACGTAAACAGATAGCGAGTGACAATGCAGGAGAGGACATGCAGGGACAGGTGAAGTGACTTACCCGATTTGCACAGCAGATGACTCCTGGAGTCAAGCACAGCTCTCATGTTCCCAAATCTGCTGCTCTGTTTCTGAGCCTTTGTCTATTTATTTCCTCTCTAGGCAACTTAACTTTCTCTTTGTTCCTTCAGTCCTGCTGTTTAATTTCTATTGGTAGGTACGTTATAAATCCAAAAAGGGTTGGGTATGAACTCTCGAGGAGAGCATATGGATTTTGAAATGACAAGATGGAAAAAAAAAAACGTAATTAAAGTCCTAATTTTAGACTGTCTTGCTCTGTGGGATGAATTTGATAATTTACAATCACCTTTTTTATGATCTTTGCTATACAGAAGGATGCTTTATTTTATTAATTAGTATTTATTTGGTATTTTATTTGTTTTCTGTTGCACTTTAAGTTTTGAACTTTTGCTGTTGACTGTTGCCCTATACTGGGGCTGAAGCTCTCTGTAATGCTTAGACATTTAAATTGTTGAATTTAGTGAAAAATAACTGAGTTTAAAAGAACTTAAACTTCTGTGCAAGCTTGAGATGGAGTCTTCAGCACTCAGCGTTACATGTTCTAACACTGTTGTAACTGGTAATATTTAATGTTATTAAAAACAATCTCTCCCTCCTCCACATCTTCCTCTGCTTAATATGGAGATGAATCTTCAAAGACTTTTTATAATGATACTAAGTAATACAGAGGGCTAAGACACATTTGTCAACTGCTAGGAAAATGCACCGCAAAATCAAGTTTCCACATGCAATGCCACGCACACCTTCTCTCCCTGTTAAACAGAAATGGACTCGAGTGTATGACAATTTTGCTATTTCAGATATATTTGCATTTCTTTCCCTATATTCAATGGATTAGTCCCATATCAGATCTGGACATGAGATGACACCCACGGAGTTCTCCCTACTCTGCTGCATCTCTCTTTTTAAAAGCCTGGTCATGCTTTTGATAGATTTTCTGGCTCGTTAACTGCAACATTCAGCACAATCTGCAAGTTACCCCTCCTATTGTCAGGACTAGCACCACCATTTTGTGAGAAACAGTGAAAGCGAAGGTTACATCTGGATGGCTGGCAATGGAGAAAAACAGACTCATGTTTCAGCTTCAAGATGAGTTACACTTAAAACCAAGCAAATTCCTCTCTTCCCCTTGGGTATTTCCTTTATGCGGATAAAAAAATTAGCTATGCCTACTGATAAGGGAAAATTTTCAATTACTTTCCTAATATTCAACATGAATACAGCATGAAATGTGCTGCTAGTTCAATTATCTTCCACAACACAAAACCAGGCTCAAGTTACATATTAATCATGGACAGATTTAATTTGCTTGTTACTGATCTTCCCATGACAGTTGCTAAGAAGAGATACAGCAGAATGCATGGACATGCATATACAGGCCTCCCCCTCCCCCCTTAACAACTTTTTTGGTGATGTTGACAGCGGGGTTGAGTGCACCCTCAGCAAGTTTGCTGACTACACCAGCCTGTGTGGTGTGATTGACATGCAGGAAGGAAGGGATGCCACCCCGAGAGACCTTAGCAGGCTTGAGAAGTGGGCCCATGCAAAACTATGAGGTTCAACAAGGTGAAGTGGAAGGTTCTGCACCTGGGTTGAAGCAATCCCAAACACAAATCTGGGTGATGAGTGACTTGAGAATAGCTCTGTGGAGAAGGACTTGGGGGGTGTTGGATGATGAGAAGATCAACATGAGTCAGCAATGTGTGAGTGCAGCCCAGAAAAGCCTCTTTAAGTATCCTGGGCTGCATCAAATGAAGTGTGGCCAGCAGGTCAGGGGAGGTGATCCTCCCCCTCTACTCTGTTCTGATGAGACCCCACCTGGAGTACTGTGTTCAGCTCTGGGGCCCCCAGGGTAAGGACATGGAATTGACCTGCTTGAGTATGTCCAGAGCAAGGCCACAAAGATCACTGCGGGGCTGGAGCACCTGCCCTGTGAGGACAGACTTATAGAGAGTAGGGGTTGTTCAGCCTGAAGAAGAGAAAGCTCTGGGGAGACCTTATAGTGTCCTTCCAGTACTTAAAGGGGTCCTACAGGAAAGATGGTGAGGGACTCTTGATCAGGGAGTGTAGTCATAGGTTGAGGGGCAAGAGTTTCAAACTGAAAGATGGTTGATTTAGATTAGTTGTAAGGAAGTTCTTCACTATGACAGTGGTGAGACATTGGAACAGGTTGCCTGGAGAAGCTGTGGATGCCCCCTTCCTGGAAATGTTCAAGGCCAGGCTGGATGGGGCTTTGAGCAACCTGGTCTAGTGGGAGGTGTCCCTGCCCATGGCAGATGGGTAGGAACTAGATGATCTTTAAGGTCCCTTCCAACCTAAACCATACTATGATTCTAGAATTTATTTTTCCTCAGGAAGTTTAAGTCTAAATGAAAAATTATCAACTTTTTGTCTGAAATCTTAACTGAGATTACAGCTACAGGAAATATATTTTTGAGGTAAGAATTATTTATGTAATTGCAGATCTAGGAAAGAGGCTTTAAAGCCTTTAACTCTGAGTCTAAATCGTAAGATGTCAAAAAGCTTCTGTAGTTGCTTCAGTTCAGCTTGCACAGGACTGAACCAAAGAACTGCTAAAAATCACTTAAGAGAAAGAAAAATTACCATTGGTGCACTGTATGTACCAGCAAGTGAAAAAAACCCCAACAGGTTAAACATTTAAATGTTGAAACTGGCTTGTATTTTTTGTGTAGCATTAGAAAAAAATACACTCTCTTCTAACTTATGCTTCATCTTCATGGTGTGTACACAAGACACAATCATTCAGAAGTTACTTCTGCCCTGCTTGTATATGATATATGTCTTGTTGTGGTGACATATTAATTGATATGTGACTATTTGACATAATGTACAGCAGTCTTCTTGGTAAGAATTATAGGTATGTCTGAGCTCATCAAAAGCAGTGAAAAAACTAGTCTGAGAGATGGGCTTATTAAGAAAATGAATATGCTTTACATAAAGAAAGCAGACTTTTTGTGGTGTCTCCTTTAGCTCATACTCTTGTCAATTTAGGTTATAAAACCAGCTGACTCTTACTCAAGTCAGTTGAGAAATGTACTTTTCCTGTAGTTTTCAAAAATTCTACCTAGTATTTTAAAGCCTGAAATTGAGTTCTAACTGCCTTGATCGGAGATGTTGTCAGCTAAGCGTAGTGGAAGAGAATGGGACCAGAGCTGTTTGCATCTAATATTTCAATCTAGATTTTCAAAAAACAACATGAGCTTTGTCAGCATTTCCAAGTATTTGTGCAAATAATAGCACTCTGAAATAATTTCCTTAAAAAAAGGAGTAAAACCAGAACAAATACAGAAGTTAGTCTGTGCATTAACTTTTCCTAATGGCTCTTTTATCCATCTCTTTAAGTATACTCTCCAACTCGGTGCTGCTCAGGCTGTATCATCTCATCTTCTACATTGTCCTTTCAAAATCAACTGAGTAACATTGATAATGAAGTTTCTGAAGTAGGCAGTGATATTTCACTCAGAGGTTAGCGGCACAGCATCTTTCTTGACCCAAATCAAATAAAAAGGAGACTGGTGATATATAGAAGAATTTAGTTTCAGTGATGAGATTAAAAATGTCCCTCAGATCTTAAATAGCTGCATGCTGTAGACTGCATCACAGGGGCCAGGATTGTCTAAACTAGGTTACTATTTCCATGCAATAATCTTACCACTCTGAGACACTGAATAACCTAGAGTACTTTTATTAAGTAAATGGAAGCAGAGGTTAATGAACATTTATTGGACCAACCCTTGAAATCACAGGCATCAGTCAGACTGAGGCAGCATACTGATAAGATCAAGTTTTCTTCTTTACAAATTTATGAGCCCCTTTACAAAAATAAAAGTATAAATGGGGCAAACAGAAATATTTGTTTCTTCCCAATCCCAGGGCTGCTTCTGAGGTCACATTCAGCATAAATTTAGAGAAGTCCAAGAGGTGCTCTAAATTATGCAGTGATATTTACAGTATGAGTACCCTTCTCCAGTTGCAGATTGGAAAAGAAAAAAATCGTAACATTAGTTCTGCACCTACACTGAGTCCTCCCTATGCAAGCAAAGCTTCAGATTAGTTTACGGCAGCCTTTTGCCCTCTATGTACCACAACAGATGCATTAAAAGGGTTTGGGCAGGACAGGAGGGAGGGGAGGTGTGGATCAGGCAGACTAAGGAGTCCTGGACTGCTCTGTGCTTCCTGGGACTGTACTGAAATGGGTTCACAGAGCTCACTGGTCTGCATGGTTCAGCTGCACTTAAAGCCTGGTGGGGGTGGGGAGGGGGGTGTTCCAAGTTAATCTTTTGCTACTGAAGGCTCCTACAAGGAAAAGAGTCTGCATTAAAGTGGAAGCATGACAGCATCCTAACTCATGTTGTTTACAGTTTTCATCTCTAGATAAAAGGCTATACAGTGAGAATAAAAGAAACAAAGCTCTCCAAGTTAGTCTTTCTACTGTGTAATATTAACTGAATGGCAGCTCCACGTAAGAGAAGAAAAGCATATTAGTTACATTAAATCACTGCTTATTATCATCTACATAAGGCAGAAACACCCGCACGGGCCTTATGAATTTTCTTTCCTTACAGGCTGGATACACAGGAACTCCAAGAAATAACTGACATTAACAGAGGCAAAAGTGTATGTTCAAAACGTTTATGGTAGACCATACCCAAATTATCAAAACTACTTTACCTGTTTAATGTCATAAACATTTGAGGTGAAGAATGTGTCACTGAAGTCAGATACCAATGCTTACCAGAGATGTTTGTATTTCTAACATCAGGAACACTCCACTGCTTGATTTTCAGTAGGTCTTCCCATCTTTGTGCTTTACTGGGAAAAGAGGTAGTTTTGAGAGTGAATGAACCTGTCACTTCAATGGGCTCAGCTAGTGAACAATACTATCATTGCAACAGCTGATCTACAGGAACACTGGCTAAGGTTCATCCAGGACTAAAATGACACAGCATGACTACTTGAAAAATTCTCTTACTCACTAAACAGTTCACAGTTTGCACCTATCCTCTTTGAAATTCAGAACAGATGAGCAGCTACTATTACTCCAGTAGGTTCCTTCTTGCTTGCTGACTTGCTTATGTGAGGCCCACACAGTTTCTCATTGGTAAGTTTTCAGCACTCCACAAACTACTAAGTCAAGGGACACAGTTACAGTCCTTGTTTTAGGACACAGTCACAGAAGTGTGACTCCAGCTGTAGCATCAGTGGGTTCAGCAGGTGGGGTAAAGCGACGGATCAAGTTCCCTTCTGCACTGCAGGCTGTGCTGTGAATACTGCATAAAACAAACATCTTGCTTGACCTGGGTCAACCTAAGTTTCACCTGAGGAATTTACAAGAATAGAGATTTGACCACCTGACCTGCAGTAGGAGTAGGCAGGAGAAAATTAGCAACCTATGCACTTTATGATAATTGCCCCTATGATAAAGGATCCGACGTGAGAACCTTCTCACATGCAGGGGTCCCAAACAACTGGAACTGCCCCAGATCAATTACAGCTGATAGTTCAACTCTGAGGATAAATCCTTTCAGAACACTGTATCATTTTAATATAAACACTACACTTCATACTAGACAACAGCACAGCCAACCAAGATTCGAAGACAAATCATGTTAAGGAACTTCGTATTTCCGACACCTGAAAAGATGTAACGATGTTGCTTCTGTTAACCATTTTCAGAAAAAAAAATGCAAACCACCTGGGCCAGTGAGAGCCTGAAGAAGGGAAATAAAACACCAGGTTCGCACATGGTTACATTTTCTTACTTGGCTCTGCTCTGAATTCTAAATTAATTGAACTTGTGCTCATACAGCAGAGCAGAGCCTCTGAAACAGACTATAGGCTGTGGCCCTATCACAGCCTTCCCCTAACATACTTTAAGAAACCTTTTCTCACTGCATTATTTACTGATTTGTTCTTAAAACTCCCTGCGATGAAATGAAGGACCCAAAAGCATTTAATTGTTGAACACATAAAAGGAAGTATATTTAAAATAAAAAAAAATTGGTCAGACTGTAGAGTCAATTACCATTTTTAAAGGAATTTACAGGGCTGTTGTAGATGAGTCTTTTGGAATAGTCAGTTTATCGTAATGCCTAAACTGGTTTCTTCATTGCACAGTATTTTCTTTTAAAATGTGTGCATTTTTAAACAATTACATACATATTAAAAATCAGTGTTTCTTTGCTTAAACTTAATTAAAACGTTAATACTCTCAGACAACACAGATCTGAAATGGTGAAACCAGTATTTGCCCCCTCCCACCTTACAACAAATTAAATTGAGACAAAATTACAAACACATTTCACTACATGATTATTATTAATAAAAATCATTTTTTTTTGTTTGGTTTTTTTTTTATAAAGTTGCCCAAAATGCAAGGGATGTGCATAGGTTTACAACTTAGTCAGAATAATATTTTACTTTATTCCCTTGGGTACGTGTTCCCATGAACGGAATGTACTTTGCTGTAGATTACAGGTTTTATCAACACAGATACACCAACAGCATGAACGCTTGCGACTGTCCACATGCATTAAGAGTCAAGACCCAATTTCAAATTTCTAAAAGTTTTACAGAGTTCTTCAAAGAGACAGTATCACATTATCTGGATGTTACACAAAAGTACTTAAAAATACTATCCTAGAAAAAAAAAGCAAAAAAAGGCCTTTAAAATTTATGTATGTTTCGTAACCACTAGACTAATTACTTCAAATAAATAAAGGAAAGCAAAGTATTCCAATCCATAAAATCAGACTCTAAAAAGAATGTAGTGTTCCACCCCCAAGTTAAGGTAACAGAATCATATTATTATTACTATTAAAATAGATTATAGAAAGCAGCATCTATTTTGTGCAGTTTTTAGGGGCCCTTGAAATAAAAAGCTATGATTTTCAAAAATATAACATTCCAAAGGACTGAATAATACATATATTTAAAGATACATTTTATTAAAGTTTAGGAGAAATGATTAAAAAAAGATACTGTCTCTTTAAATTAGTGTTTAAATTGTTTCCCCTCCTCTTATCTATTCGGACATGACAATAATTATATTTTAGGTCACACTACATCTAGGTAGTCTCTAGGGGCCAAGACCTGTTGTCACAAGGTCAATAACGAAGAGGTTTTCCACGTATGAGGTGGTTCCCAGTAATGACAGACATTTTTTTCCCAATTCTCTCGTGACTGGTCTAGTAGACCCAGGAGACCGGGACCCACTGTGAGGCTGTACACACAAGCTCGATGGCTTCCTCCAGGTGCCTGATGGTTTCATCAATTTCATTGTTGATAATTGTTAGGTCAAAGTAGTGTGCATATGTTCTCTGTAAGATTTCAGACTCCTTCTGCAGGCGCTGAAGAGATTCATCCTGTGCAGCGGTCAGAAAAGAAAATGGGAATGAGAAAAGTTGGATCCTTTTGTACTCCTCTACAATCAGTTCTGACTTCCTTACAGAGAAGAAAATGAAAAAAATCAAAGAAAAAGCCTTAGAGCGGCCTAGGTGGTTTAGATCCCCTACCTCCCTTTATGGAAATCACACAGGAGAAATGGCACAATTTCTGTCTTGGAGCTGACATTCAAGCAGCACTCGGTTATTGACATTACTTGAGACAGCACACAAGTCTAGTGTTAAAAAAGCAAGGCAGAGGATGGAAGCTTAGCAAAGCAGCACAGACATGAGCAAGGGAGACCATGTATGAATAAAATGTACAGAGTGAACAAATACGAGCTACTGGGGCTATGTCCAGGTAAGAACACACGAGAAACAGGAGACGGTATATTGTCAAGTATCAGCAGTTCCTGGTTTTGGTAATGTTTTCCATTCAACATCAGCCTTCTGGGTCTACTTTTAATAACCATTTCCTGATAAGAAAATTCTCACTCTGCATTGCTCTGTGGTTCCTATTTCAGAGCATGCCATTTCCAGCATCAATTAGTGTGAGACCCTGAAGATGAACCACCCAGCCTGTGCTCACAAAGGTCCAGTGACAGCAGATTGGTGCCTCTCCATAGCTTTGTGTCAATGTCCCCACAGAAACTGTGGGTGCTGGGCTTTGTGCAGCCAGCAGTGCCCCAGCGATGGGCTTTGTTAGTAAAGTCTGCCTTTCTGAGAGAGTGGGATTACAAAAGGCTTCTTTCTAGGGCTCTGCAGTGATTTTAATTTTGAATTCTCTTCCTGCAAATTCCCTTCAAAATTAAAAAAAAAAATAAATAATTTGCTGCTTCCAGGAACTTTGAAATAGCCACAGGAAAGTATTCAAGTCCTTCCTGCCCCACAGGTTTGGCGTGGATAGGGGGCAAAATTATATATGAACAGTAGAGAGTCCTGCTGCTCTGTAATCTATAGGGTCACTCTATTTGATCAATCAACAGGGTTACACTTTATGACAACACAGTTCTAGGCTGTAGGACATATAGACACAGTGCCTACAGCTGTTCCCACAGGAAATTATTCTGGGAACAGAATTTATCTAGTTAATAAGAGACTCCTCCCATCCCTTTTTTTTTGTGTTTAAACTTCCCAGGTAATTGTAATTACAGTGCAACAGTGGCTTTCAGGTCCTCTGAAGGGAACCACCTGTGCTGAGACAGTTCTCCTTTCCTGTAGCTATGAAACCAGTCACTTCTGGAGAAGTTCTGTACTAAACTTACAGTTCTGCTTCTCTCCTAAAGCTGCACCCTCAAATGAGGCTAGGATGCTGCATTCACTTGATTATCACTACTAATTTTGTTCAAAGTCAGACAAATGCTCCTTATGTGCTTCTGTACAAGGGATGCTCCCTGTATGGACCGTTATGCATCACCAGTGATGCCTGGACCTTCCATAAGTTAGCGGTATGCAAACTTCCGTAAGTTTGCATACCAGGGCATGCAAACTTAATTTATGCTATTAAAAAATTGGACAATATGTATCAATACTAATATTAAATTTTGTTGTTCAATACTTCATATGGCCCAATGTCTCTAAGCCAAAAACCTAGTTAGATAAACTGCCAACTTCTCACAGATTCCAAAAGAGACATCAATTTACATCAGCAGAAGATCTAAACTTTTCTGCTTAAATTAACCTACAAAAGAAAAAAAAAAATCAATCGCGTCAAGCAAAGCATTTTCAGTGCTTTAAACATATCTAGCTAAGATTAAGAATATATTTAAAGCCAGTCTTAGCAAAACCATATTGCACCTTTAAAGGTTTTATGCTCCTGGCACAAGACTAACAGCCCCTGGAAAACACCCTCAAAGCCTTAAAACTGTTAAGTCTCATGTAGCTTTTTCACTGCTATTCAGATTTAGTGTCATCCTTAACTATAAGTTTGGGAATGAACTTTCTCACTAAAGTATCTACCCCACTATGACTGACAAGAAAAATCTGAAAAATCTACATCTGTCTCATCTTAAAAACCCCAACTGTTAGGTAGAGAAGAATGGCTACTAATATTTACCTTGCACAAATAGATGTCACAGAACTAAGAGTTTAAAAGAAATCATTAAATTTTATATTTTTCTGACTTAGATTCTCCTGGATCCAACTTTACTGGGAACAAAGTGGCTTGTATTTTGGAATATCTAAATTTCATAGCCTTTTGGAAATGTAAAACATTACAAACATTACTCCTTTCATATACTTATATGGGCAGTAATGAATTTGGGATAGGCCACGCAGCAGTTTTCAAATGGGTTCAAACTTGCTCAAGTTCTGTAAAAAGAAAAGAGATTTCAGTTCTAGATTTTTGTTTTATTCTTGGACCAAATTTCACGTGTGTTTGTGATGGGAGAACCTATTTGTGCATTATCTTATCTTGTGCTTTGCAGAATTGTACATAGTGCACTGCTATGTACAGTTGGAAAGCACAGTATTTTGTCTAACTCTTGCTTTGTGGTCCTTGATTACTGAGATATTTTGTGTGGTCTATGATGAGCTAAAGTGTCTCAAGAGAGATACTTTTAAGATCAGGCCTCTGCACTGACTTTACCACACAGTTCAGATGTACAGCTGTAAGAGTAGAAATTTTACCATCTAGTTTCTTTTTACTAGCAGATAATTCTAGTGTGGATATCTGAAGTCATTATTACATTAATTTTTTATATCAATGGTGAAACTAATATTAAATGGGGACAAGCGCATCTACATTCTAAAACTACTGAAATAACCAAGACTACCTTGTCAGCCCCTAGCTGGTACTTACAGGCAATTTTCTGCACCACTTTGGCAGCTATGTACAATTAGTACGAGTGCAGGAAAATGAAAAGAAAAGCAAAGATGAAACTTAAGAAAACATAATGGGAGAAAAAAGGACAGTCATTTACAGAAGTGTTCTCAAAATGCGTAACTAAAATAAACAAAGCAGGATAAGGGGGTAGACAGACAGGAATACTCATTAAGCAAATGAACCTTTCAAAAAGGAAGCATGAATGGGAAATATGAAACACACACTCTCCACCCTTGTTTGATGCCTTGCAGGCTGCTACCACACAGGCACGATCTGCATAACTCCCTTCATGCAGCCCAGTAAACACTGGAAAATGTGATTCTGTATTTGGGTAAGTTCTGTTGCTATTAGCATTTCCTGCCTCTCCCTTTCCTTAAGTTTAACTGATTCATAAACTAGCATGATTTATAAATGTGGCTTCAGTTCAGCAATTCATGTACCTGAGTGAAACCCTGTGTGCACAGAGAATGTAGTCACAAGAGTTTAAAATAAAGTCATAGTCTTACATCAAGAATGCAAATATTTAAAAGGCAATATTTTAATTCTACTAAAATTTTCTTGGCATGAACAAGCATTTCCCAGCACTACTATAAAAAGGTACAATTCTGTCCTCTTCCCAGTGCACCACAGAAAACATTTTCTCTCTTCTATGAACTGTTACCAATGCCTCTGGTAGATGAGTGAGGACAAGGAAGACTATCTGGGAGCTGAGACATAGGTATGGGAGCAACAAAGCCAGGTAATTACATCATTCCACTGGGTACCTGTCTGCCTGAGCACTGCTGAGAGCACAATGCTTGCCTGACACATTCTAAGAAGTATTCTGTTTTTTCAGTGATGCCATGCCATTTGCTTGCACAAAGGCAAATTCAGTGTAGAATACAAACTTGTAGTATTTTCTCAAGATTGTATGAATTTACAGCATGCACCAACACCAGCAGTTAAACTGTCACTTCACTAACATTGCTAACTGTGATGTTCTAAGAGGTCTTTTCTGTATACTTGTGACATTTACCAGGTAGGGTATGGGTCCATGAGACACCGTGAAATGACCTAACACTGCTGCCCAAGTTAAAAGATCCTTCCTTCCGCTCCCATCTCTCTTCCTGGCTCTATGCCTTTGGTGCTTGTTCTGGCTTCGGTGATTGTCAGAGCCTTTGTGAGCTGCTTGAAAACTGTCAAAAATCCAATTTAGAGCTAAAGCAGCTCACTAAAGGATCTGGGAAGTGCCACAGCCAGTGTAAAATGGCAGTATATGTCCCAGTAGTAAGTCAGAGGGAATCACTCCCTTTGGCAACAGTGAACAAGTAGAATGACTCATCTGCCAGTAAAATTGCAGCTTGAGATCCATATTTTTTCACTCTCCACTTGAAATTTTAATAAACATTTAGGATATTTGTATTTAAATATGTTTGTCGTGTTCCTTATTTTCCTGTAAGCCTCTGCAGTGATGTCACGGTTCCATACTTATGATACTGTAGTTATTTTTCTATAGAAACAAGCTGTAGAGACAGGGCTTCCGACTTTATTTTTTGCATGATCAAGGAGACTGGAACAGATTCACGGTCAAATCCAATTGATTCAATACCTTAATATAATGGTTTAAAAAAGGCTGAGCAGATAAAAGTGCTTGTATAAATAGCGTTTGCCTGTTGTGAGCTAAATCCAGAATTGTTTGATATCATCACTGAAATCAGTAGCAACCTGCAGAGCGGATATGCTACAAAGCAGGAAATTTCAGGATGTGGACCTCCATGAGTACTTAATGTAATTCCACAAGCAATCACCCCTTTGGTCAAAGCTTCCAATTCTTAGAGAGCAGTCTTCAAAATTAATAAGCCTATTTCTGATATATATTTACTGTATAAAAAAAGGATAGTAAAAGATAAAGGTGGGATGACAGCACAGTCACTCTCACCCATGTCTTCAGTTCAGGTCAGCTGAACTAGTGCTAGCAATGCAATTGAGAAGAATCAGAATTAATCAGAATTGAGTAATTTGTGCTAATGATTTGTCAAGGGTTTTAAAATGAATCTTTGAGCTAGGACAAGGAACAAAATAAAATAATGTGAATTATTAGAATACATTATGTGCATCCTTTAACTTGAAGTTCATATCTTGAATTAGAAAAACCGTTAATAAACAATAAATACATCTCAATCAACTTAATAAAATGGTGCCATACTACTGTCTCTCTCCCTTTTTACTTACAGACAAGGACACAATTAAAGAGCCTCATCTGCATGGTTGAATTTTATCATTATTTCTGCCTCTTATAGGACATTAGATTGCAGTATGCCATACCTCATTAATGCCTGGGGTAATCGTAGGTGCAGCAATAAAAACAACAAAAGGAGCAAACTCTGCAGTTCTCAGGACCTTCAATGCCTAGGTGAAAAAAAAATCAGATACTTTACAAGAATCCTCCAGTAATAAATGTGAAACAAGTTCAGTCACACAAGCAAAAGATACAAAATCATGATGTACCAGTGCTGCTATTTGTTTTTAGCTGATCCAGAGTCAAGGCCTTAGTAATACAGACACTTAAGTTTTTGCATTATTTTACATTTTTGGTAGTCAAACGATATATTTATCCATAATTAAAGTGTGTTTCAAGACAATGAAAGCTTTAGCATTTTCAGAGAGGCTCTTCTTACACAGTCTTCTTACACAGTCTCAAAGAGTGCAGAATTCTGTTTGCATTTAAACTGAACGATTAACATCATGTAAAAAAATTCAGTTGTGCCATAAATAGGTAAAAGAGACAGCTGTATTTTAGAGTAAGTACTGATTAGAATATAATTTTTTGTCTAACTTTTTTTACATACCAACACTTTTTTATTATTTCCTGAAACAAATGAAAATGTCATAAGTTCAAAGTTTTTAAAAAGTGAGCATAGCAGTAAATGCAACACCAATCCCCTGAACCAAATCTATGCAAAGGCAAAGAGTTCTCATTAAAAAGTTGACTTACTCATAATATCCTGAGTGACAGACAGAGCTGCCATACATGAAACTCTGGTACAGATCTGAGCTAGGCTGAAGTGCAGGACAGTAAATACCTCAGCTGAACTCAAATGGATGGAAAAGCTAAAGTAAGACTACTAAAGGTTAGTC
Organism: Chloroceryle amazona; assembly: GCA_027560015.1. Classification (NCBI taxonomy): domain Eukaryota; kingdom Metazoa; phylum Chordata; class Aves; order Coraciiformes; family Cerylidae; genus Chloroceryle; species Chloroceryle amazona. The sequence continues at coordinate 57,684 of JANHFX010021303.1, read as the reverse complement.
TTTTTTTGCTCCTTCCACTTTTCTCCAATTTTTTCTTTTCTTTTCTTTTTTTTTTTTTTTTAAACAGAGCCCCACAATCAATCCTTTTCCTAGGTTAAAGAGGTTTTCATCTCTGCTGCTTGAAACCCATATCTATAATCTATGACAATCTCTGCTAAACAAGAGAAAAACTCCATAAGTGAAAGTGAAGTAACTCACATAACTAAGGGTATCCAAGGGAAACCAGAGAAGTGGTGTAAGATAACTAGGAGTAAGTCCACAAACAAGCTGGCCTTAATGAGCTGAGATGGATGCATGAGGAAGCTGATTAAGAAAGAGGCTTGATAGACACATGCTGGAGGAAGTGTTGCAAATTCGGCTGTTACCAAATGTAAATATAGTCTAACAAAGATTAAAATGGCTTCTGAGAATTGTAATGCTTTTGAATAATGCAAGTTGAAAAGGTTTATCAAGATAGTTTACTTTTAACAGCTATGCCATTTGAACTAACTATAAATGCTGCTCTCCCTGAAACCTTTAAAATGTGGGATTTTATTTCTCAGAACAGCACCACACCAGAATAGTATGTGAACTGTCCTAAATCATTTCAGACAGGTATTATATTTCTGTTATGAAATTCTTAAAAAATGTGAACTTGAATCTATTCACAAAGAAGAAAGGCAGTACATTTAAATAGATAACAATGATAACAATTTTGTCTTTCCTCCCATCTCCTTCAATCTCCCTTCCTCCAATAATATAAATATGTTTGTCCATATTCATATTGTTCCACTTCAGAAAACAGTTAAACACATCCCCGTGCATGGAAAGTCATGAGTACATGGATGTTTCAAAGGAAACGTATCAGCATTTTCCACTGAAGGTTTTATATAACAAATGAATAAAGTACTAGTGTTTCTTAAGTGCCTGCTTTTCCCTCCTGCCTTCTTCCAAAAAGTACAACACTGCAGGACAGAAAGGAATTTGTAATAAAGTAACAACACTGATCTGGTCATTGTGCAAACAGGATCAAAATCAGTGACAGACCACAAATGTTTCTGACCATGCTCAATATGGAGCCAAGAGTCATTTAGGAACAAATTTACCCTCTAATAGAGCATCAAAGAGAAAGTTTTGAAAATATCAAAATGTTACTCCTGGCAGGTAATGACAATCACTTGGTTTTGATAAGTTTCACTGGACATGAGGCTAACATAGTAAGAAGTTACACAGTAAGTAGATTTTCAGGCTACAGTGGTTGAATACCAAACTAAACTATGAATTTGTTTGTGCTGTATGTTCTTCTAACCAAATGATTACCAGAATTTGGCTTTGATACCATGTGTCTTCCAGCGACTTTTGTTCCACATTAGCGTGCAATCAATAAAAACAAATGCATCCAAATAAAATAAAGTTGATGGATTTGTGATGAGTCAGTCCTATTTTCATATACTTCTGATTAGTTACCTGAGGTTCTACATCAAGTATTGCAATTAGTCCCTGCTCATGGATCTTTCGTATTGTTTCCAGTTTTGTCCCATACATTGCATCCTCATGGCTGCCATATTCCAAATATTCATTGTTTGATATATCCTGCATCATTTGGTCATGTGATACAAAGTAGTAATTTTTTCCATTTTCTTCATCTTTCTTTGGAGGTCGGGTTGTGTCTGAAAATACAAAATATTTTTAGTACAAAAGCAATTTTAAAGCCATTATCTGTGCCTTTTTGTTTTGTTTATGAATACTTACAGAATGACGACCTGTCAAATTACATACAGAACAATGAAGCATGAGCTCAAGGTAGGCAGAATGACAAGGGCTGGGAAAAGCAGATGAAGATTATGTGGAAAAGGTAAAAACCAAAAGGTAACAGAGAAAGAACATAACAACAGAGGAAGATCATAAAATAATTTTTACCTGGTCAAGACTGTAAGACTCTTATCAGTTGCTTTCGTCATCAAAAGCCAGATTTCACAGCTTTTAAAGTTTCTAAACAATTAACATCTCCATTTTACTCCAGGGGCCAGTACTGGGCCCTGTCCTGTTCAACACCTTCATTAATGATCTGGATGATGGGTCAGTGTACCCTCAGCAAGGATGCCAGCGATACAAAACTGGAAGGAGTGGTTAATATATCAAGAGGTGGTGCTGCCATTCAGAGGGATATTGACAGGCTGGAGAAACAGGTTGACAGGAAACCCATGAAATTCATCAAGGGGAAGTGTCAAGTCCTACACCTCAGGAACAACAACTCCATGCACATGCTGGAAGCTGACTAGTTGGCAAGCAGCTTTCCAGAAATGGTCCTGTGAGGGGTACTGATAGACAGCTGAACATGAGCCAGCAATGTTCCCTTGTAGCAAAAATGAGTTAAGAGTATCCTGGGCTGCACTGACAGCAGGCAGAGGGAGGTGATTCTTCTCTACTCAGCACTGGTGAGGCAACACCTAGAGTGCTGTGTCCGGTTCTGGGCTCCCCAGTACAAGAAAGACATGGACATACCAGAGAAAGTCCAGTGAAGAGGCACTAAAGGACTGAAGCACCTCTCCTGTGAGAAAAGACTGAGGGAACTGGGACTGTTCAGCCTGGAGAAGACAAGGCTCAGCGAGGATCTCATCACCGAGTACAAATATCTAAAGTGAAGGTGCAAAGAGGATGGAGCAAGTCTCTTTTCAGTGGTGCTCAATGACAAGACAAGGCAATGGGCACACACTGAAGCACGGGAGCTTCTGTCTGAATGTAGGGAAACACTTTCACTGTAAGGCTGACTGAGCACTGGCATAGATTGCTCAGAGAGGTGGCAGAGTGTCCATCCTTGGAGATAATCAAAAGCTACCGGGATATGATCCTGGGCAACTGGTTCTAGATGGCCTACCAGATGACCTCCAGAGGCAGGGCTCTCAACCTGTGATTCTGAAGGCTATCTGCTCCTCTTTTCCCCATAGACACTTATATCCACTTGCTTCTCTTTCTTCTAATATTCCCTTGCAAAATGATTTACTCTCATATTTTTCCACTATCATACTTGTTTTGGGTACATCTCTTCCAATCTAATCCTGTATCTTCCAACAATCCTATAATAATTTCAAACAAGGTATCAAAAAAATTGCACTCATCTACTACTACTACTACCTACATTTTGTATGATCTATTTATATCACTAACATAAGGAAGTAACTTGGGTCTCTAAACACCAGTATAAAGTGCTATTTTAAATGCTCCAGATGCCTTAAATTGGAAACATCTGTACAGGACTATTAGACATAACACAGGAGTTAAAGGAGACCATTGCTCTTCTGGAGTGGAATCTAAACATCATACTGATACTTAAGCACCTGAAATTCATCCTGATTTGCAGTCTAGTCTTTTTAGTCTTCTTACATAATCAGTGAAGCAATTTCAGTGCTTCCACAGAGCAGGAACCTAATGCAGGCAACCTAAGCCATGGTTGTCACAGTACAGGTGAGTTCACTTTAATAGGTATTTTAAGATAAAAATACTAGTTTAGCTTCTACCTCCCTACAGTCAATACCTGAGAGAGATTGGGCAAAAAACATACCATAAAACATTTGTTACTCTTTGGTTTAGTTCTTTATGATGGAGAACATATTTACTGTGTTACCATTCCCTTCCCCCCATGTAATCTTGTCTGTATTGAATAACAGGTACAATGTATGTCACGTAGTTCTGGCACTGCACTACTAAAGTATCCAATCCAGGATTTTAGCGTCTACATATAAGCAGTAGCTTGACAAACAGTAGTTTGACAAACATTGCTGCTGGGGTGATCTAATGGCTCTCACTTTCACAGGGGCTAAGTCTTCCTGTTTTCCTTCTGCTGGCACTGGTCTTTGTCTAACTCCTTAGCAAGCAAAAGCCTGAGGAACTTAAATCATCAGTCAACTAATCCTTTTCCCCTTCCAAATATGTTTACAGATAAGTTCTTCAAAATAATACTTTGTAGAACAACAAAATCCTTATAGGTAAAAAAACACCTAAGTACAATTTTAACACAAAGCACCAACAGAGTATAAAGAAAATTTAATGCATAATGGTCATCAGTGTCACTTCTGAGACATGGATGTTATTTCTGAAGTCAGCCAGAAATACAGTGGACAGAGTTAGCTGCTGGATGCTCTTGTTTCAGAATGCCTAGCTTGAGGAAAAAGGGTGCATCTCCAAGAAATCATGTAGTAGGGATGCTACTGCCATGGTACTGATAGAGATTGTAATGAAAGGAAAACACCCCTTTGCTCTTTGTAATGGCTGGAAAGAGGCGAAGTTAATTGTGTCTTGTTGTTTTTACATCATCTCTGGAAACTTGAAGTTATTCTAGTATAATACTGGTCCTCAAGGCTAGGCTGTGAAAAGTAATTTAAAGCATTCACATAAGGTACATGTTAAAGGTTTCCTCTAAATCCAGTTTGTATTTCCTCTCATGGGAATTATACAGTTTTACAAGTCAAGGCTGTTCTCATCTTACCTGAACTGTAAATGTAAAATTAGTACAAAAAAAAAAAAAAGAAAAATATTTTAGCCTCATTCTAAACTAACAAACATTTAGGGTAGAGAGAAGTATTCTTAACATGAAGTTTTGTCAGGACTGAAAAACAATCAATGTAAAATTCGGTGGTACTTACTCCCCCTCCCTTCTGAAATATACCCAGTTCTATCACAGCTCCCACCTTTAAGATAGGATTCATCTCGGCAGAAATGAACACACGTGATAGTACAATGGGTGTGTTGTCAAGGATGATACAAACCATTCTGCAGTAGATTGAACATTACTACTTACGGGGAATGGGGTAAGCAAATCTGTCTGGGTGTTTTGTGATGAGTGTGTTTTTTATATGTCTTCTTCCAACACCGTGTGCACCTAATCCACAACACAAAAATTAATTAGAAATTTTCCACCAGAAAGGGTTCAAAACTATGCTGTTATGTTCAGAATAATAACTCAAAATTACCTAGTAAGACTAGCGTTTTCCTTTTGAATGCTGGCAGTTTTACTACTTCTTCATATGTGACGAGATCTAATTGATCAAACACTAAAACACAAAAGAAAACCCCACAGGGATAAGAAAAAAAGGCATGTTAAGGATGATAATTAATTGTGCTACAAATCATAAGTTTAGAAAGTTTTGTATTTACAATTGAAAGTAATATGTTATGGAAAATAAAACCATTTCATTATGCAATTTTAACAGAAGTGGTTGTTAAAAAAAAACTGTTAAAAAACAGCAGCCAAGCTACAGAAATGCGCAGGGGAGTTTGCATGTCCTTTCATGCAGTAATCAGCGGATAACAAAAATTAGTTAAAATGGCATGCCAGTCACATTTGCATTCTTAAGAAATAGCAGTACTAAAGAAAAATCTGTAGACAGTGACCAACATGAATACAGTATGAGAACATCTATTTACATTAAAGATAGGGATACTTTAACAATCATCTTTTAACAAGACCTATGAGAAATGCATAGTGATAATACTTCGTAGCATTTATTCTTCAAAACTATCACCATATTAATTGTAATTGGAGTTCTCTTTAAACACATTTGCCAGTTAAATTAACATGCTTTTAATAGTCGTGACAGAATGAAGAAATCTAAAAAAAGTAATGGCATTACATAAAAGAACCTCCTCCATATTTAAGGAAAATTTGTAAGGTATTATTTCAGAAAGTGCAGTTGAAAATGGATGAATTCCATCATGCCTATCAATATGTTGTCAATTGCCAAGGTATATAATGATTGACAAATCAAGTTTTGTTCATTAAAAACAGCCTATTCCTCCCGTGCCAAATAACAAAACACCTCTGGTAATTCTTGCAGAAAAAAGAAGGCAGGAGGCAATTAATGATATTTATAAAGATTACAAAAATCAGTAACTGTGAGCAGAATAACAAGAGTTTTCAGTTCTGTATTTGTACATACTATTAAAAAAAGGCAGGAAAGACTGCTTCTAAAGTATGGGATATTTGAGTGTTTCCAAGTCCTAAGCTGGTGTATTCACCACAAGTATATTCCATCCATCTTTTAGGATGAGTCTGGATACATTCATCTCCCTCTTCCCCTCTCCAAAACCCCTTAAGAAAGCAGGCAATGGTGGGAGCTTTAGCTTGCTTGCTCCAGAAGTCCCCATCCACCAAGATCAGCATTTAGACTGTGGAGCCTACCAAAAAGCATATGCTCTTTGTACTAAAGTCCCAGTTAAAGCAGCAAAGGATTGAACTTAATGCATTTCTTTTTATAGGGCAGATTTTTCAATTCAATTGCAGTCTTTTTACCCTAGAGAAAAAGTGGAACTACATCAATTTGGTCAAACTACAAATTAGTCAATTGACATACTCAACTGTTTAGGACCTTGAAAAGATACTGTTAGAAGACTTCCTAGTCCATTTGAAGCATTTTGAATTTTATCCTAAAGAAGAAATCTCTTTCAACCTTTCCCCAAATATTACAAACAAGAATTTAGTCACATTTTTCCTCCATTCCACAAATGTATAATTCTTGCTACTGACCTTTTGGCAGCTTCACACTATTTAAACTAATTAATAATTAATTTCATATTAGACAGGGTTAAAGATCTACAACCTTTTAAACAGTTTAGCCATTCTAACAATCTAGGCCTGGGAGTATCTTTTCTCTTTAAAAATTAATTTTAAAAATGAATCCTATATTTTCTTCTTGAACAAAACCATATTATGTTAGATACAAACAAGAGGTACAAACAACAGAAATGATACAAATTAATGCCTTCATCACAAACTAGCAGCATGGAGGAGATGTGTCTCAGTCTACATGGATTTAATTAATGATTGTAGGGTTTTCAAATGCAAAAGAAAAATGATTATTTTTTTAATATACACAAGATATGAGGAATACAGGGCACATTTAAAGACTGAACTTTAATGCTTCTGTGTTACTAGCTAATAAAGAAAAGGAGTTCTTGAAAGGAAACAGTAAGAAGCAAATAAAGAGGCATTGTCACTTGACAGGTTACTTACATGCACAGAGGCCATTGGGAGTAAGACAGCATGAAAAATGTACAGGGGTCATTGAGATATGGCTTGTAATATATTAGTAAAATAAAAAGTATATGCACAAAATAAACTTTACCATGCAGTAGTCTAAACACAAGGCAAATAAATCACATTAAGAAATGATAAACATTTTATCAAAGCTTGGCAATTTTCTATGTTATGTATAATATAAAGTATACTTCTAATATGTTCTAAAGAGTGTTCTTTTATGAAGTCCTGCAATAACATTTCAGTAAGGTAAGTAAAAAGGGTTGCTGTATTTCTGACTAACAATACCAGATGTGATGGAGAAGCTCAGAGAAGGTAAATTCAGTACCACCCGGGCTAAACTTCAAACTCATGTGAGCACCACAGCATTTCTGTGAATCTCTTTCTATCCTACATTTGGCATCATTCCCTGGAATTTTACTGGCATCACTTTTAGTATCTCAAGGACACTAAGATCAATAAACATTTCTAAGTGAGATCTTGATTTCAATCTGTGCTTTCATTAACTTTTTGACTTCTTCAGGGAAAATGTCAGATGGTGTTCTGAAAAGAACAGTTTCTTTTATGGCCATTATAATAATTTTTAATGTTCATGCTTCTAATTTTTTGGCAAACACTGTGCTCTGATGTAAAGTGGCTAACAGCAGTGATGGTGGCAAGCATTAAGGCAGGCAAACTGTGCAACTCAAATTGCTGTCAATCTTTTCCAGAATGTCCCTTCTATGCCAAGATAGGAAAGTCTAGATTACCTTCCTTTCAGGGGTTTAACTGATACGAAGTCTTTGAGCTACTTTTGCTCCTAAAGTGTTGCCTGCTCCTTCTCCTTCCTTGGCCATGCCTCTTTCCTTTGATTATTCCTTTGAGGTGCACTGTGCTCAGTCACACAGAAATTAACTATGTAGTTACAGTGTGAATTGTATCACCAAAATGTATCTGCTTTAAACAAAAAAGAATCAATGTTTTCTGTTGGGTTGCTCTTCAGTTAATCCATTTGACAGCATTGGCCATGCAATGTTACACTGCCACGACTAAAGGGAGTAACAGTGCTTTGGGAGCTATTGATAATACCTTAAAACCAGTATTGTCAAAGACTTTAGGTCAGAAAGTCCAGTTTATTCCCAACTGTTTTTGTTAAGGCCATAATTAGAAAAACATGGTTTAGTGCTACTGCAGTGAAGTAGAAACCTTAAAACAACTAGAACATTAAACCAGGAAAAGGAAGGAAACAAGTTAAAGCTTTCAATCTCTACTTGTAAGAGTTTTCATGGTAATGAGTGCTTTTCCATTTAACTGTGAACACCTTAAATGTGATGATTACGGAGTGTAAATGACAATTACTGTTCTTTGACTTTCTTAGATTTTCTTTTCAAATGATTTGTAAGTAAACACAAATTTTGTAGTACTGATATATTATGATCTCTGATAATGCACATGGATTGCATGGGTAAGGATAAATGTGAAAATGAAGATTTATATTGTTTAATTGGTGCATTCAAGAATGCAACTGAAAAAAGCCCCAGAAATTAATGCAATAGAGAATATACTTTCATTACAGTGTTTGGACAGGTGTATCTTCTAATACTAATAAAATGCTTTGTAAGTTTCCCAAGGGACTACAACAACATATTTATCATCACAGTATGTGACATCAATGCAAAAGCAATAGAAACAGTTTCAACACATTGAGTATTTTATATTAGAAGAAGAAAAGAACTAAATTCCTCTCATAAAGAGGTCTTCTTTCTTTACCACTAAAACCAATGAATTTTACTTAGCAAGGATCTCTTAGTCTACACATCTGTTTCCAAAATTAAAAAAAAAATAAGATCAATTTTCCAGCTGTCTAAATAGAAAACTAAAACTTGGGATTCAGGCAGAGATCAAGGCAAGGAGGATAAACTTCCACAGTTTGTTCGGTTTGGTAATTGTAAATACCACGCTGACTTTGCAATGGCTCTCATTGCAATTCCAGCTGTTATGCTTCAAGAAAAACGCCCTTTCATGATGTTGTCACATATATAATCTATAACTATAAGCACATATTAACAAGTATGCTACTGAACAGTCTTCTGTAGAGTGCAGTACAATTATATAGATTACAAAATTCATACCCTGTTGGTTTCTAGTGCTTCTTTAAATGCAAACCCCCAAACAAAGTAAGCCTATATTAAGAGATATTATAATACATTCATTTTGTTACAGCTTGCCTCTCACTGATTAAGCTATATGTTTAAACAGCAAAGAACAAGCAGAGTTGGCATAATTACAGTTTTACTTATATTTTCCTAAGTAACTCATTAGGTTTACATAGCAGTGCCAGCTGACCAATTAATGCTAAGGTCTAGATTGTAAAAAATTCAACCTGAATTCAACCTGATAAAGATACCTTTTTTTTTTCGTTTGTTTCCATACCTGCATTGTGCTTTGCCAAATACTTGTCTTTGTACTGCTTTTTTTTCTTTCCAAACCAAGTACAGCTAGCCTGTTGCTCTTGTTTGGTCTTCTCCATGGCAATACAAGCAACTCGCCTGGCATATGGATGAGAAAAAATTTTCTGCTGTTGTTATAAATGTATTTTTAAAAAGCCACACAATGAATCAGAAGAATAAGACTTTTTAATAGAACAAGAGTACAGCAAAACTTTTCAAAACTTTTTTTTTTTTAACAACTTAAAAGCACTGAAATACATATAAAGAGTATCATCTTTGTGGTAGATCATTAAGGCTCACAAGTCAATTGACTATGGGAGGAAGGGCAGCTACTAAAATAGCTGTAGACAACTTTGCAGCAAATAAGACCAGAAGAGCATGGAGTCTGAAAAGACCACTATGATGTAAATTACTTCAGAGCAAGTTGTACTATGGGACTGTTTTGAGGTCGATCTTTAGGATGAAGTATTGCAAGTGTTCCCGTTGCAATGTTTTCCGGTGTCTCCCTTACGTCAGAGCTTGCATGGGAGCTCTGCAGATGGAATGAAATGTCTCGTTTACCTGTTTCTCTTCTAGCAAAATCTCCCTCACCCAGTTCAGGTAGCACAGGTGCTGTTAAACCCTTTACAGCACTTCAATTCTTTTACGTGGCAAATCTTGTATGAAATATTTTGGGCTAGATTATCCATATTGATAAACTTTCTTCATGGCTGAGTACTTGCTTGACGGAGTTTGTGTCAATACATTTAAAATACGTACTAAACAGCTTCTGCAAGAGGTTTTTTATAGGCTCTGCATTGCTTCTGTAGGACTCAGAACCATTGCTGTTCATCAAATCTGTCATTCAGAATCTTTTGTGCTGTGATTTCTTTCTACTTTTTGGCTTTCACATGAAAAATTAAAAGGAGAGAAACCACCAAAACTCTCTCAACAACCTTTGTTCTTGGCAACTTGCTAACACATTATTCCTGCAGCACTTGCTGATGAAAACACTGTTTAGGACCTAAAAGAGAGATTAATTTGACCCTCTGACATAAGCAAATTGTATGTAGCTTTCAGGCCTAGTTTCCTACAGCATATCAGAAAGCACAAACAATGCTTGCTAAACACAATGTTTTTCTAGAGTAACCACACACGTGGGGGTTGTATGCAACCCTTAACGCTATGCATATACAAGAAAAATGAAGGCCACAGAAACTGCGGCAATAGATGAACCTTTTTTTTAAAAAAAAATTATACAAAACCTAACTATACAACAATAAGTATGAAAGACAGAAATAAAAGCAAAGCTAAATTTTTATAGAAAACTGAAGTCATACCATTCTTGAAGTTCAGGAGAAGGAATAAGACCTGCAGTACCATTTTTGGAATTCTCAAGTTTACCCTGCCACCAGTTGTGATCATCTTTGCTTATGATTTGAATAATATCACCAACTCGGAATCTGATGCCAGCTTCTTTGCAAGGAATGAGGTCATCTTTTGCTGGATCGTATTCAAATTGTGCTCTTACATATATCTATAAGAAAGAGTTTATAAAAGACACCGCAATATTATTACTGGTACAGTGTTAAGAGTAACAGGTGAAAATTTGATATGTGCATGTAGTTACATGTACTGTTTGCAATGAGCAAAGGAGGAAATAGAATGGCAAAAGCATAAGTGATAGTTGGAAATGAAATAGAACCCCCACCCCTGCAAAAAATGCAGACTTATAATGTTATTTTGAAAGCGTGTCTTCTACATACTGTAAAAAACCTGAACAGAAAAAATGAACACATGTAATAAATAGAGAGACTCTCTCAAATCAATATTAACTATCATGAATCACTCCAGGCTGTATGCCAGAAGGTTAGAACTTGAACTGTACTGTACTTTCCAACTGAAGTCCCATTATGTGTTTTAAAAATTTGTATGACAGAAAATTTCATTGGATGGTATAAAGGACTTAGGCTACATTACTGAACTTTACGATTAGATATAAAATTTAGTACCTTTTATTAAGTCCTGTGTTGCACCTATCACATATAGTAACTAGGAAGGAATGTGGGTTTTTCAGTAAAAGTCTACTCCCATATAAATGAAAACTAATGATTTGCCTAAGTTATTCTCTAAGGAACATTATCAGAGAGTATTTAGATCCTGACTTCACAATTTAAAATAATATACCAATCCTTGCTTTGTGTGTCAGTGACCTCTCAAAAACAAAAAACCAAGAAAATGAAACCAAAAGTGATCACCAGTTTTGGTTGCTAATTACAGCCCTGAAGCATCCAAGGATATTAAAATTGGAATTAAATGTCCCGTCCAAGATTGGCAATTTCTACAGTTTATGAGCTTCAGACATCACCCTACAGTATTTCAGACAGTCATATATATCCTACTGCTGGTTTTCTTGTACACTGCAAAGCGATATACTTAAACTGTTACAAACACTTTTCAACTTTGCTCAAATTCTGCTCTAAAAATAGCTGTAACTACGCAGTGTTAGCACTATCCATGGCACTTAAAAAAGTTTATTTCTACAGTAATACAATCTGCAACCCCATATATGAACATATTAACTTAAAGTGACTTCTCACTACCATCTTGTAACTGATGCATTTTTATCTGTTTACAGTGAAAGCATCAGATGATAATGCCAACAGAGAACTCAACTTTTAATATACTAAATCTGTCCCTTGTTCTGCTGTGCGGAGTATTTGAGTTTAGACAAGCAATCTAACTTCTTTTAATCACCTGAAAACCAGGATATTTTGAAATCAACTATGTTTATTTACTATGTTCATTTTAATTGTCTTTCTTTGAAGTAATATGTATTGAACCAATCCCTTATTCCCCCTCAATGTCATCTAATACAGGTCTAGAAACATAAGCAGTATTTTCACCATTTAGAAACTTCCTAATTTTTCAACTCCCTCCTCCGGTTTGAGCATTTTCCCCAATATATTGACAGTTCATGGAACACAGCAGTGTTATCTGTTATCCTGGCCCTTACTGTCTCCAAGCTACCAGAAGAATACATTGGTTCAATAAGAAAAGATTCTTGAAAAAAAGCAAGTAACTATAAATGGTCCAAATATAAAGAACACCATTTTTCTGTTATTGCCTTGAACACAGTCTCTTCTCCTGGGAAAAATACTTTGTGTGAGGCAAGTGAAAACCTAACACAACAGCTTGGAAGGTCTTTCATGGAGCCTTTCCAGGACTACGCTCAGGCAGCTGGTAACTTCAGAAGACAACAGAAACTTGAAAGAACTGTATAGCCGTAAGCTTTAAAAACAGGAAACAAAGTGAGAGCAATCCATTGTTGTAATAGATGTTTCAGCCAACTTAACATGACTGTAGTATAAAAAGATTTTCAAACTCAACAGATCATGGAGTTAATTGACTCTTTTGAATGGAACTGCAAGAGTTATTATTAAAACCCTTGGTAGAGAATGAGGTTGAGTACATGGTTAAATATACAGAGGCAGATTCTGGAAGGGCTAAATAGAAATGGAGCAGTTACTGAAGATGAGTCACAAATCATTTGATGGTACGTGTTAATTTGGAGGCAGCAGAAAATAAAATAATCTTAAAATTGTGAAGGGAATCTTCTGCAGAGCCCTCAAGGGATTTCTTGGGATTCTCTGGAGAGGGATGATCTTTCTTTGGTCCATGACATGTAGTACCATCAGGTCAAAGTAATCAAGTTAAGGGAGTTTACTGAATCTGGGCATTAGGATTGCAAATTTAAGAGCCTATCTTCAGACTTACCAACCCTTAATAGAAACTGTCCTTAATGTTTTATTGAAAGCTTTGTTAATGTTAATAATTAGTTATTGACCAACTCAAGATTTAGAATCTTTGTCAGTACAATGTTTTAGAGAAGAGTATTAGACACTTGCCCTGCTAGTTTCCATTTAAACTAAAATATAAATTTGAGCTATTGTCTAAGAGAAAAATCTGCACAGGTCACTGCACAACGGTAAGTTTACTAATGCCTTCTGAACTAAACCAACATCTCCGGTTAAATTTACAATGACTCTGTAACTCTCACACATATAGACAGGAAAAAAAAATGCTATTTTGAATTAGCAACAAACAAATGAGTTAAAAAGAAAAATGAAAAAAATGGAACAATTTTTCCAAGCTTAAATGTTTTAGTCCAGCACATACAGAATATGAATATGAGAGGGAAAAAGATAAGCAGGGATGTTCACTAGCAGCTAAGATAACAAAAACTCCCATGAAGGATATCTATTCACCTGTCGTCCTTTTGGTTGTGTTGTCGATGGCAAGTCCTGCAGAATAAAGTCAACCCAGGAGAAGAAATTTTCATTTTACTTTTTAAGGGTATACAACACCATTTGTTAGTGATTCATACAACATTACAGTAAAATGGTAAGTCAGATAAAAGTGTAAAGCATTGACTGATGTTTAGAAATACTTTTTTTTCTTAAAGAAAAATCAAACCCAGGCTGTTTAGCAGCAAGCTGAAGAAAGCAGGTAAAAAGTTTAAGCAGATAAAGAATGTGCTTTTTAATCAGTAATTCAGCATCTTCAACACAAAAGCACCGTCAAGTGAAAGAGGCTCTTTCTGTGGATGCCTTTTCCACTTAATACTTAGTTTTGTTTTTAAAAGAGAAGGATGTCTATTATAAATATAAAAAAATATTATAAGAAATGTATAATGTAATTAATTGTGCTGCAGAGTAATATTATACCTACTGATCATGTTACAAATTCAATTTAATTCACAAAAAAATTTCATCCACACAATTATTTATTTATTTATTTATTTATTTTAAATTAAGAAGCACTTTACCTTGTGGGAAATAATTTCTAACTTGCAATTTTGTAATAGTTAAAGGAGAAGTTATTTGTGGATTTTTTTAAATGTTTTTACTAGTCCCATGATTTTGTGATATTGACAGCACTCTTACTCAAGAAGCTTGCATGTATAGTTACTGCATTGGTCCAAACAATAACAAATGATGAACAACACAGATTTTAACATTTAATATCACTTCAGAAAAAACAGGAGAACAACAGCACCTTTCTACCTGAATACATAGGAGACAGAAGTACTTTGTGTTAAAGATGTGATGATAATAGCTTGGTTTGTAGTGCAGCTTAAAGCCACTTCCTTTTGCTTTTCATATCCAGGCAAGGCTCATATTTCACACAGTATGTGCACGTACCACAACAGCAGAGGGCACACCAATTCGTTAACTCAGATAGCGGAAACCAGTACACGTTCCAGAGGGCTCTCAAAACACAAAACTTAACAGAGTTCTAAAATGTCCTGAAATACCAACTGCACAGTTATTCTTTCTTGAAACACCACTTCCAAAGTTCAGGGTGGAAATAAAACTTCCACTTTAAACCTTTGCTTAGTTTTGAGGAAACTGCTAAAAGTGATTTAAGAATGACTAAAGTCTCACATTATAATTATTAACATTTAATTCACTATATGGCTTTTAATGAGAAGAATATGTTGGAAAAACCCTTAAAAAAAAAAATGGGGAGTTACATATGTAATAGCCTTGGTTCTATCAGCAGGACAAAACTTTCCACTGACCACACGATAAATATAACAGTAATGGCAGATGAGCACCAACAAAACTTTCACACTTTCTCTGTGTGGAACTGGAAATCTTACCGAAACAGAATTGTTAGTGCTGCTATGACCATTAGCTGGGGACTGTCTGGATGTAGAGGGGGAATCTCTCTGAAATAAGACACAAGGTTCATTAACAACACAACACTCTCACAGGAACACAGATATATTTAAAAGAACAGTTACATCCACAGCCTTATAATTGTTTGCTTAGCTGCTTCATCTGTGAAAGTTTCCACACTACAAACTCCACAAATCTGAAATTTTTTTCCATAGTTTAAGATTCAGGTTTGACATCTTGATGTATCCTAGGTAATAACTAGGTTTTTTTTGCCCTAGAAATTGAGTAGCTTTATTTCTGAGTATCTGGGATCTCTTAGATCTCATGTGGCTGACAATGCTAAAGGCCATACTGGTGTCTTTGTTAAAGGTTTGACCTGAAAGTTATGTGCTGAACAATACTTTGAATAGAATGAGGCACATATTTCAATTTAAAGATGCTTCTAAACCTGTTTTTAGCTATGTGGCAAAGGTCAGTGTTGACCAGTTTGTACTCTGAAAGACCCATCTCCACAGTGCCTCAAAGACACAAAAGCTAATGCTTGAGAAGGAAGTTGAATCTCTCTTCTCCCTCCTCAGCCATTTTACAGCACACTGAGATTTTTGGCATTCAACATTCTTATGGGCTGAGAATTATTAAACCTTGCCAAAATATATCACTTCAAAAAAGCCACCTCTCTTGACTCCAGTTACCAGTGTGGTCCTACAGTTAAGTGAGGAGACAGCAGACACAGGGTGCATGCTGGGAAATTCTACAGAAAGGATAATAGGAATTTCTGACTCGGTTTTGCAAAGGCAAGGAAGTCTCTTGTAGAGCAACCTTAACATGCCATTTTGATTGTATAGTACTTAATTCCATAAGACAACTGAGTCATCTCTTCAGGAAATAGAATAATTCACTTACATGCTGTGGAAAAGGAAAAATCTCTTTTACCCCTAAAGGAATTTTGGAATATGATATTCCATGTCAAAAGTCAGTTTAGGAGTGGCTGGTAATTTTGCATAACATCAAGGATAAAAAAAAATAAATGGCCAAAACAGTTGTAAAGAAAACAGTTATATTATCAACACAAGTGCCCTTTGTGACCAAATTCAAAACCAGAATTTGAGCTAGACTGTTCAAGCGACATTAATCAGGTGAAGGTCCTCTGCTAATCTTCTCAAACTTACACTAATTATGTGATAGCATTCATAGCTATTTTAAAGCATCAAGAAAAGTTAAAATGACAGTCAATAGTTTATTCCTCTTGCTGCCTTTATACTTCATGTACAGTGAACTCATATAGAACTGCAATATTTTGTGGATATGTTTTCACAGAGAGTTCCACATGTAGCTATCTACAAGGTTGCTTTAATTTTAACACAGTTGAGGACAGCTCTCACAATATTATGGCTGTAAAATCATTGCAGTTCAGAGGATGTAGGTTTGTATATTTCTGCTACATATGTAAGAACAAAATGCTTATTTGGCTCCCACAAATATTTGCAACATATAACTGACTGGGGAAATCAGTTCTAATTCTGTTTACAAACTCACTCCAGCATAACAACTTTAAAATACTCAGAATAGGAGCAAATAAAACTATTAATTACAGAAAAAAAAAGATCAGAATAAATAAAAGTCCAAAGGAATTGTTATTCCTTTTTTTTGGTGTTGTGTGTTTATGGGATTGTCAGCATCATCCTTTATCAAATAGCAGCTAGGAAATACTTTTTGTTTTCAAAAAAGCAGTGTATCCTTTCTTTTATAAAGAATTTTTCTGCTTGCTTTGCAATTCTATCTCTGCCATTTTCTCACTTTCAAGAAAAGGTGAAAAATTTCTGCTAGTCAGTGATGGTTTAGCAAGGGAAAGTTTTGGAAAGTGATGCAAGCACCCAAGTAATTTGGAGAAAAACAAGTTTAGAGTAACTTGGAGACTGCCACTATTTCTGGACTCTCTTGAAAGTTTCTCCCTTTGAAGGAAATTTTCTTTGTTTGGAATGTTTTGATTTGTATTCCTCCAACAAATCTCAACAGGAGACATCCCATTACTCAAAGCAAATGTTCATTGTAACATACTAAGGACAACACATTTTCAGTTCTATTAGTGATTTCAGTAGTAATTGTATGAAATTAATCTATCAAACTAATCTATAGGTACAATTTTTAAATAATTAGGCAGTTTGGTCACAATTTCAAAGGCATCTTAATTTCCGAGGGACCTGGTCTTTCCAAAAATATCAAACTCAAAAGTTTAACTTTTAACAGAAGAACTGTACTATGCACAGTCTAATGAGATAAACCAATGAGTAGAGAGATCCTTGTAGAATGCTAGGACTGCTTAGAACTGGAATGAAAAACTTCAGCTTTGATTGTGAGTTTGTTTCTCCAGTAAATCAGAAAAAGCCCTAGTTCTCCAAAGGTTAAGAGCAAAAAAACACTTGGAGGATCCAATAATTGAGTACCGTAGAGGGGTTATTATCATATTTCACTATAACTTGACTATTGAGACTTCCCAACTTTGTCTAGTTCCAAGCCAAATAACAAGATGGCAGTCTTTTGGATTCTTGCTCTTCAGTTAAAGCACCGTAGATGAAGCCTTAGCAGAAACAATCATGATTATTTCCAAATGATGGCAAAACTAGTTTCCTGTTGACTCCTTGTTCTTAAGTTTGCATTATGAATGATAAATCAATGTATCTGAGATGTGATTTCATCTATAGAAGTCAATTATGTCTACTGGATGTCACCTGCTCAAATTAGATACACACAAGAATAGCTGGATTAATGATGCTATTGCCAAATCCACAAGAAAGCTTGAATTTCAATCTTGCTCAAAGAAGCAGTCTTTTTAATACAAACGTAAAAAAGGCGGTTTAAGACTATAACAAGTCTTATAGTCTGAGCGCTAATGGAGACATTGCAAGACTAAAGGAAAAAATCCATAGTGATTACCACCAGATTTTAAACACCTCATATATCTCATATATATAAAGTCTTTTCTTAATGAAACAACCTAAGTGTTTCACAAAGACAATCTGAAATGTAAAGAGTGTTTATAAGGAGTTTTTTTGTTAAAACAGAACCAAACAAAACCAAAAAAGTCCCAAACAAAATGATTTCCCTTACCATTCTCTCATATCTGACACTGTAAGAAGCTATTTGGGGTGTTTTTTCAGGACAAAATAAGAACAGAAAAGCAGCTAGAGCAAAAGGCTGAAGCATATAAACAGCATATGCAGTCAGCAGCCATAAGAAGAACATGTTGTGATAATTACTTAAGTTCATATTTATTTAAGTCTGTAACTTCCTGGGCATCTGAAGCTGTAAACACAACATCCTGGCCACTGTGTTATCTTGGTATCTGAGTAACTCAGATCATTTGCCACACCAGTGACTAAACAGGTCATCCACAGTAGATCAGCTGATCAAATTTTTATATAAGTTAATTTGCAAGTATTACATTTTCAAGCAAAGTCTCCTCCATGAAATGGAAGGCATGGGTGCAGGAAAAGCCACAAATCCCTGTGAAACTTGAAAGTTACAGATTTGACATTTTTGAAACTGTCTAATGACACTGAAGTACCATTACATTGATTCTAGTAATATTTAGTTTTTCTTATTCAAGATTAACATTATGTTTTACATTCTAACGATGTGATCATGGTAGAAGCCTCAAAAAAATCCCAGTTATTGGTTCTTTTTTATATCCCTCTTCTGGTAAAACTATACTATGCAAGCACCAGTCCATGACTGAAGGGAGGAGGGGAACCAAACATAAATTTAAACTGAAATATTGCCAGAAATTACCTTAGCTAATGAAGACCCGATATCTCTGAATTTATCCTGCTAGCAAGCATGAGAAGAAAGTTTTCTGTGTCTTAGCAATGTCATTCAACATTTATTTTTAGCCTTTATCAACGGTTAAGAATCTGATTCATCATCTGAATCACAATCCTGAAAAATTATGTGAAAAAAATTCTCTTCGTACCAAACAGCTAGTGATGCTTTAATAGAATGATAAAAAACTGTTAGCTTTTTGTTTACACTTCTAACAGCTGAAAATCTAGCCAAAGTCACAGTGTGGCCAAGCAGGTGCAACAGACTCAACCATCTCTGATTAAATGAATGCTAAATGTATGATAATTAGACAAGTTTTTTGTTCCTCTGTCTTTCATTACACATTTCTAATTATATTGGTTTTTCCACAAGAAGCTAAGAGTCCATTTTTCTCTCTTCTGTGAAATAGACATGAAGAACCTAAAGACACAAAGCTAAGTTAAAAAAAGTGACCTGTTACTACTAAAATGACAGCTGATGGTATTATTTCCAAATTGTATCCTAAATTATTTTTTACAAATTATCATCTTTCCAGCAGGTCTATAGTTTCACAGGTTTCTGTATTTTAATACTGGGAAGTGAGATATACTTCTATTATTATGGCTATTAACAGCACAGAAGTTAATACATAAATTTGTTAGCACAATCTGGACTTTCTATTTGAGTTTTGGTTTTTTTTTTGAAGCCTTTACATTTCATGAAAAACTTTTGCTTTCATATTTGTACCTTTTAAGAAAATTGGCCTCATAGGTGAAAATTTGTCAAACATCAAACCTTCTACCTCTAAAAAACTTTTTAGTTCTTGTTGACTTCTGTTATAACCACGGAAGGCAAACAAAAAGCAGTGATTTTTTTTTCTTGCAAACAGACTGTTCTGACAATCACAACACCAGTTTCTGCGTGTTCTAGCATCTGCTGAGACACTAAACCAATTAGAGTGAAGTCACAGCTCTAATTAAGATAAGGTGCTTGACTTCAACAGGGATTGTGATTTTACTCTTGGAATTCTAATTTGGGAACTGTTTGCACAGTTAAGTATGTGGCACAGAAAGACTGGCATCATCTGCATAGTGCATATACCATCTGTATGCTTAAATTGGAACAGTATCTCTCAAGTAGCCATTTTCTAAAATTTAATTCCCTCCAGCTGCAATCTGGAATATAACTTTGTGAGCAGAAGGGAATTAAATCTCACTGTGCAAAAACCACAATGCCAAGTTTCTAGTTCAACAAGAACTAACTCCAAATTTGCTCTTCTTCTGTAATGATAAATACCGTTTTTTTCATGGAAACATAATATTAAGCCACACGTAACTGTTACAGACAACCACCACAAATTTACCTCAACAGGGTTAAACAGAAACAGATTATTCAATTAACCCTTAACAGCCCAAAGCAGTAAAATAATATTTAATGCCTAAGAAAAGGAGGATTGTTCCTCAGCTTAGGAGCTTTAATAGACTTCCTGGAGAATGAGTTTAAACTGTAAATTTTTAAAGGGGCTTTCTGAATGCATGAGTTGAGGACCCCATTTCCTTTTTTATTTTCAAAATAGGCTGTAAA
Source organism: Chloroceryle amazona (assembly GCA_027560015.1). Classification (NCBI taxonomy): domain Eukaryota; kingdom Metazoa; phylum Chordata; class Aves; order Coraciiformes; family Cerylidae; genus Chloroceryle; species Chloroceryle amazona. The sequence continues at coordinate 37,198 of JANHFX010021303.1, read as the reverse complement.
GAGTTAGTTAAGGTGCTGATGAGATGAATATGAAGGCAGGGCTGAGTAGGCAGGTGGGACCTACTCATGTTCCGTTATCTTTGTTGTAAAATTGGTGTGCGTGATCTAACAGGACAGGCAGAAACAATTTCCCAGAAAGCAGTAACATTCAGCCATCAGCAGGCAGTTAGTTACAGGGTTGAGGAAGAAATGGGATGGCTCATTAAATTCATTACCTCACAGGATGAAGATTGCGTGCGATAACTTGGTACAATCTTAAAGGTAATACTTCCACGCATTTCCCTCTGCAAAAAGAGAAGCACTTCTTTAAGGACTGTGACACTGAGTATCTCCAAAATCACCAAATCACTAATGCTTGAAAGGAAATCAACAGAGTTTGAGGATGTTTTCCTAAAGTAAATATTCAGAAAAGCTAAAATGCTACGGCTAAGTTACCATCTAACTTATAAACAAACATTTAAATGATCTCTCATTAATATAAAGTATAATAATAATATATTATTAGATTGTTTGTTTGACCAGTTTTCAAATGCCTAGAACCTGCAGCTGTATTTTAAGGTGAGAGATTCAGAGATATGTAGGTTTCTTCCATTTCAAACTTTTCTTGTGTTCCACACAGTCTTTGTTACTAAAGTGACATGTTCTTCTTCCCTTTCATCATACCTGTTAAATAGCAAAAGTGTATTCAGAGACTCTGGAAAGCTTCATGTTATTGTACTAAAGGCAAAAATGTAACAAATAGTCTTCTATGAAAATGGAATATGGGGTCTGCTAATTTGCACTTACTACAGTATAGGAATATTCATAATAAGTAGTAACTGCAGAATAGAAGCAGAGTGTGGCAACATATTTCCTTGGCCATATTTTGTTCACTTATATAAGTTTGAAAATAAATTTGAATATAAGTTTGAATATAAGTGCCATCACATAGCTGACAATGGCAGAACTGAATCTGGGCAGGAAGGTAAGCAGATCACATCAAGTGATCTTGGAGTTTTCCCATTTTCTCTCTTTGCTGGCTTATTTTTAGCCAAAAAAATGCTATTTGCCTGGACTCTCTTAAGCTTCTCTGTATGGTTCTGGACACAATAAAAGGGTTAGTGATAGCATCAAAGATCCCAAGGTTAGGGTTGCATACAGAAAAATTTGCAACTGTTACAGAATATCAAACTGACTCTAATAAGAAGACCCAAGATGGAGCTTTCCTGCCAAAAGCCAGGCTGTCTGAGCTCAAAATATCTTTTTTTCTTTGCAACATCAACATCCATGAGCCACAATAGTTATAAATTGAAGTGAGGGTTGTTCGAGCGAAATAGAAGTAACACAGTTTTCCTCTATGATGATAATTAAGTATTGGAACAGGTTGCCCAAAAAGGCAGCTGTCCTGTCAAATCTCTGTCCTGGGATATTTTCAAGGCTTAAATAGACAATGTCCTGAGCAACCTGCGCTGCATTCAGTGTTGACCCTACTTTATCCAGGTGATTGAAGCGGAGACCTCCTGAGGTTACTTCTAGCCTGAATGGTTCTATGATTTACCATCTTTGTATTTGTGTAGCAATTATACCAATAGTCAATAAAAGTTTATTTTCTCTTATAGTATACTTAAGTGACTACACTAAGTGTAGAGTGAAGATTTAAAATAGAAGCATGACCTTTATAGATCAACTTGGGATGAGAATAGGAGGTAAGCAGTAATTTTTCTGTTATGTCCAATAACAAGAGAAGAAACTTCTGCATTTCAACAAAGGAAACTCGGACATTAGAAAAGTATTTCTAAAATGCATAAGTTATAGACTGAAGCCAACTGCCTGGAGAGTTTGGGGAACCTCCATTACTCAATGGAGATCAGAAGAGCTGGGCATGTATATTTGTCATGAATTCTGAGTGTCAATGGTCTTTTCTGTGGGACTAAATGAAAAAAATAAAATGACACCTGGAGGTGCCTTCTACCAGTCTAGAGTATAAGGTGCAAAAAAGCCACTGCTAAAAAACAGGGGAAAGCCTGTGTAGGGCTTTAAAGCCAAACACAGGATGACTTTGTGTGTTACATGCATATGTAGGCTATCAAGAACTGAAGAAAAAGGAGAAGTCACGTGATGCAGTTACACAAAAGTTATGTGAAAATGAGACAGGCACTTTTAGAAAGAACATGAGAAAAGTTTCAGGCACTTACAAGCATTTTTTGTAGTTGTTCTACAGTTTGATTTGCCACACTGATTCCGTTTATTTCTCGGATTTCATCCCCTACATGTAGTGTACCTGTGGAGTTAACAAAACACACAGTCACCTCAAACATGTTTTTACAAATTGAGATAATTATATAACAGTGCTAATATTCATACAAAGGCATAAATATGAAGCAACATTAAAATAGTTTTTTTGGCTAGATACAGAAAAAGGCCTTGGTAGCTATGTATTAGCTACCAAAGATTAGGAATCTGTCCTTCAGAGTGCAGTCGATAGACCAGCATGAGATGCACAGGCACCCTGTAAAGTACATGGGGAAACATCAGTCTCTACAAGGATGCTGCAAAAACCTGTATGTTGAAAAGAAATTCACCTGCAACCAGTCAGCTGAAAATGTTCAACAGAAATATTCAAGCAGCATTTTATCAGATGACTACTTCATCCAGTTTGGCTTCTGGACACAGCTTTAATTTTATCTATCAGACTGCTGTTATTTTTTCATTTCTCTGATTTTGATTTGCTATAGCTACAGTATATGTATGCACACTTTACTTCAGCCTGAATGTATATATGATTGGTATGACTATCTACAATGTCACACGATGAAAAAAAAAAATATATGTAGCTTAGCCAAATAATAAACTGTCCTGCTGAAGCTGGGCTGTGAATGGCACTGTACAACAAGGCCCTAAGCCATTATAAAAGCTCAAAAGGGAAGACGCAGCAAGTGAATAAATTCTCTCCAGAATTAGAACCAACCTAGAAGGCTCTTTTGGGATGATAATTTATCACTTGCGTAGCTCAAGCCCACCTAGTTCTTCAGCAGTTCTCCAAAAATACTTCCATGGTTTTTATTATTAGCTAGAAGATGGTTTTCATATATAATGAAATATGACAAGACCATTTAGTTCAAATATATTTCTTTCTGCTATATGATTTAAATAATTTGTTCAAGTATCATTTTCTAAAACCAGTATCTAATATAACCACTGTATCTAATTCAATTACTCTTACTTGGAAAAAGAGAAACTGGCAAACATTTCCGAAATTGAAACATATCTATGGAAAAGTACCTGAAAAAAGTCAAAAAACTAGAATGCTTCAAATTCTTTTCCTCAGCTGAAACACTCAGTTTTTTTCCAAAGAACACCATGCAAGCAAAACTTTCGGTTGAACAAACATATGAAAAATCAAACTGTTTGGCTGCTAAACAGAAGCAGAGCCTGAACCAAGGAGAAGAACCCTGAAAAGCTCTGTTGCTATGATTCCCTTTGGCCTCTTTCTGTGAAACAGAAGCTCACTTGGCAGTGATAGAGGAGAGAGCTCAAAGTTTACAAAAACTTTTAGTACTCTCAAGAGTAAGTCTTTCAGCCACATTAAATGCTCCAACAATTCTACAGGAGCTGATCAGCTGATAGTGAAATTACAAAAAAGGAGTCATCACAATTCTTCCACTCTTCAGTGGAAAAATTATCACAATTAATAGTCTTTGAATGTGAATGCACTGAATTTCCAATTAATCTACTCCACATCTAGCATATTAATGACCAAGCCTCTAGTGAAACACTATGAATGTTCACTTCTGGCAGACTTTCTCAGAAAGGCATTCAATATCCAACTCTTAAAAAATAGTCTTAAAAAAAAAAAAAAGGCCCTTCCTGTATCTTGCTAACATTAAATTGTGTTTGTTGTGTAATTGTTATTTAACGGTAATATTGAATCAGAAAGAGAACATGCCTTGGAATAGTATATTTTGAATAATGCCAAAGATTCTTTGCAAATCAGATGGAATTAAATATTAGAATGAGAATCAGACTGTAATACCCCTGTAGCAAATAATTTCAATAGCACACTTAAATAGAATCCCCTCTTCTGGTGTATTTCCCATTTCTGTTGCTCTGACAGAAGTGACTATTGCTCTGTTCATGCCTGGAATGGAGCAGTATACATAAAAGTTGGGAATAAAGCATGGACATTCAGGAGTAGATAGTCATTCTGTGCTGGGGAGAGGATGTACTGATAAGTCATGGGAAGACATCTTCAGTCTGAAGGAAAAGACTTATTATTTGCAGAAACCTTCTACTCTTTATAAATATTCTTGTTAGAAGAGAGTATTCTTGACATCTTTGAATAAAGAATCTTCTGTACCATTTGTAGCTCCCAAGACACTTACGCTTAATCATCTAATTTTGGTTGCTTTTTGTTCCTTTTCTATTGACATTGCAGTGTTTACTTGGAGCTGAAGCTATTCATGACTTACAGATGTATAACATGTCTGTAATAAAGAATGGATGTATTTCTGGAGTGAATGATTTCCTTCTTTGACTTTGCAAGGCAGAGTGAAGACAGTTTTAGGAAGTGTGTACTCTTGCTTTACACAGAAGTATGAGAATTCCTACCCTATTAGGAAGAAGACAGAACAAATGTCTGTTCAGAAATGTGATTTGCAGCAAAAAAAATAAATAAATTATTTTCTGTAGCTTGGGAAGTGAAAGGCTATGAATGTATCATCATATTTTCACCAATTCATTACATTTATTTTGTTACAAATGAATAAAGGAGTATCAGTGGTTCAAATATTGGTGTGAGTTTTACATCAAGTCACTTCAAGAATGTAGCATAGACGATGTACAACTGCCATTTTTTCTGGTGTGTTTAAACAGGCAGCCAGTAAATCCTCCGTCTTCTTTGGAAACCTTTTTAAATGTCATATTGTGACTTCTTCTTAAACGCACGGGTCAAGATACTGAGAGCTGCTGAGAACTCAGTCTATATGCAGATCCCCTGAAAATGGTATTTATTGTGTGAGTAGTCTAAACAGAATCCACAGGTAAAAAGTGAATGGACAACTGAGCTAAGTTAAGGGTCAGAGACAAAGGTGAAAACTAAGACATGATTAAAAGCCTGAAATCTAAGAGACAATTCATTCATCCTAAAAAAAACAGGCAAGTCAACAAAAATACAACTTTTAGTAACTGAAACTGGTCTTTCATTATCACTGAGCTGAGTCCTCTGTAAGGTGCAGGTAGACAGCATCTTTACAAGCCTATCTTCCCACTTAATTCCCCCACCTTTTGAATAAGGACAGCTATAATCAGCAAGCTTAAATACAGCTGGCATAGAGACAGGAGGTAGACTTCACAGCAGCTACTATTTCATGACTGGGCATTGTTCAGTTTGTACTTAATATTGCTAGACCTGAAATTATACAGTTCCTGTAACACTCCCAGTAGATCTATTATCTAATCATTGCTGTTATTGCCTGACAGTATTCCATACAGCAAGAGGAGACAGCAGCAACAATAACATAAAACAAAAACAAAAACCCCAACCCTGAAACAAAAAGACACAAATCCTGTTAATAGGATTCACTGACATGTTGTGAATGAGATCAGTCAACTTACATTTGTGTTTTTCTACTCAGTAAAAGTATTCTAAATATAGGTACATTGAATGAAGCAGAGAAGCTAAGAGGTATCTAGAGCACTAACAAGATTAGAAGCAATTTTTTTTAAAAAGATGACAATACTACAGAAATGCTGAAGCAGAAATCATTTTTGAACTGAACCTACAGGCACAAGAGCTACCTTAGCTAGATGAAGCACATATAAATATAGGCTGCATTTCTCAAATCTTTAGAAATAAAAGACATTGTATAACTAAAGAGAAAAGAACAGAGATTTAATGAACATTGTTGGATTTTTTACCCAGTTTTAACAAGTTTTAGAAGTTTTATTACCCCCATTGTGGAACATAGTCATGTGAAACAATACACTGCAGAGGACCACCACTACCGAAGTACAGTTGAAAGACAAGATTCTTCCTGCAAATCTTAATGCAATGTCCTTTTAAAATTCACTTTTAGAAGCCAAATCAATCTGAATTCAGAGGATCCTCTAAAGTAATACAGAAGTCTCTGTGAAATGCACCTTTGCTTGTATGAAAAGATTTCTCTTTTCTTTGTCTTGACAGGTTTGATCATATCAAGGAGACAAAGTCAAGATATCAGAGAAAGGACTGCTATACCCTTTCCCTGTTTTATGTTTTGTCTTCCTAATCACCTGTTTGCATCTTCCTTTGAAATAGAACAGTAGGCTAGAAGGAACTTTAGTCTGACAAATGAAAATTTTTGTGCTCATCCAAAGAAAAAGATCTCAAAGTGGAAAAACTAAAGTAATCCTTTTAAGCGTGCAATCCAAAGTTGCCACTAACAAACTAGCAGGGAAGATCATTCATTCTAAAGTGAGACAAAGCCCAGGTCTTTTCCACATCTGATCTAGACACACAGAATGGAAAGGAGGAGTAGACTGGAGATAAGACTCATGTTTGCAGGTTTTGCTATAGTAGTGAAAGCCGAAAGTAAAGATTGAAGTTCTAGGTGCAAAAGATATTTGTTTCCAAACATATTTTTTATAAGCCTCAGTATCAAAAGTACAAAGATCCTCAAAAATTGTATGGAAATATAAGGGGAAATTTAATTTTTTTTGTTGAACAAAGGTCTTTCATTTTTGCAAGGAAAAATACTGTAAAGAGTCTAAGGATCTTCTGGTTTAAACAGAGGAGTAAATAAGTGCAACTCCAATTATTTGCATTTCAATCTCTTACTGAGCTATATTCCCATCATCCTAATTAAGACCTAAATGAAAAATAGTGGGCCCTCAACTCAAATCACTGGCAGACACCTGCAAGAGGAAGGTGAACAAAGGCAAAGAGTCCATCCAGAAACAGAGGCACACTACTATGGAACGGTAGCAATCAAAATGAGGAGTGGGTACTGTTACACAGTTTCTATAAAATGGTCTACAAAATTGTTTTAAGACAAAACTATTCATGCCCCATGATTACCTTGCCGGTGAATCATTCCTCCATGCATAATTCTTGCCACAATGCAGTGGTTCAGCTCATTCATTTTTAAAGTGATACCCTAGAAAAAATAAACGGTTATACTTTTAAAATAAAATATTAAGCAGTGTGATTATTATGTGGTTAAGAACAGTCACTTTTCCTAGAAGCTGGAAGGCACGGTATGAATTTTAAGGTTAAAATAAAAACTTTACCACTGAAGTATGAGCAATGGAAACAGATAAAATTTATAAATGAAAATGCAAGACTTCAATATATTAGCATATAAGATTCTGTATTGAAGTGCATAGTGTCCTCTTTGGTTTAAAGCTTGATCTGCTATTACTACTTTTTAAACAACAATGGCTATAGTGGCACAGCAGTAGTAAGAATGCTCACATAGCATTTTAAGTAAAGGATATACACACAAAGATAAGTATCCACAATGGCTCCTGAACCATTCCAATTATACTGGCAAGCCTATTTTAAAGTGCAGAAACTGTCACTAAAATAATGGTAACACCGGTCTTTACCAGTACAGAGTCAAGAATAATACTGAGGTTCCATTCATACCATTGGTTCATCTGTGTTCTTCTGGAACTGCACCAGTCGCACTCGTGTTACGTTCTCCATATCCATGTCGCCGTTGGCGCTTTCTGGAGAATCTCCGTTTAAGTATGGAGAGGTGGGAGGGGGTGTAACTCTCAGCGCTTCATCACTGTAAACTTCATGTGCCACTACATCATGAGTTTGAAGTAAGGCCTACAGAAGATTACGACAACAAAATATCAGACTTCCATCATCTCTGATACCACTCACTCACTCCTTATAAGTATTTAAAAGCTTTAAGCTTTTCAGAAATTAAAGGAAATCCAAGATATTTGTGCCTCATTTTCTATATAGGAACTTTTCTCTTAAAGGAGTCCTACATAAACTCAGCATATTGCCAATGTATACACATGTACATAGCCTTTAAAATCTGCATGCGTAAACCTGATTTTCTAATGTAGATACCTCAATGAGAATGATGATGCTTCCCTCTCCCCCATCTTCTTGACACCTGCAAGGTGTTAGAATTAAGTCATCTTCATGTGCCTAGACACAGAATTAGGAAGCTACCTTTTTGAGCAAACTATTCTATAATACTCTAGTAAAATGGAAAGGTTTCGGATTCTGTGGTATTTCATTCTAATAAAGCCAAACTGTGGATTTGTATTGACTGGAGAAACAAAGGACTGTTTTTTTCTTGTTTACTAGCATTATCACTTCCATATTTTCCACTTCTCTTGGAGCATGGACCCAGCACAACCACACTTAGTTGCAAATGCCTGCTAAAAATTGAAGTCTAAACCAAGAAACTGCTCAAGCACTACTTCATTAGTTTTACTTTGCTTCCTGAAGCAAAGAACGGTACAGCACATACTTGAGTAAATGCATTTAAATCTCTTCGATAATAACTGTACAAGAACATACAAGCTAAGGCAAAGAGATGAAGACTATATGGCTGTAAAAAGTGTAACATAGCATTATGAGACAAAAGTTGGACAAAATGTAAACATTTGCAAAGTGTTATTCAATAGTACCAGGCTTTCTTATGGTATGATATTCCACTGTACTCCAGCATATCTTTAAGGGTGTTCTACCATGTCCATTTCACATTTGCATTGAACTCTTAACAATGAGTACATTATAGCTGGCTTGTTTCTGTACAAAAATGAAATACAATTTATATGTGAACATGCTAGTTCCTCATCAAGGAACAGAGATAGATGCTGCCTCTATATCCAAATGGATGGGTTTCTCATGTAAGGATTGATAAATCAAGCCTAGTTCTTCCATTAGATATCAGCCACCAATGCAGTATTTCTGAAGTGAAATCCACGTCAGAAAGGGGATTTTCATGGCGTCTAAAAAATCCTGTATTTGTTCCCAAGATATCACTCCTAAAGTATACCATGTTATAACTGTTCATCCAATCAGTTTCAAACTATAGTTGTGAATTCAGCATTATAATGATGGAATCACAGAATGGCAGGGGTTGGAAACACAGAAACATAGAAATGTCTGTGTTGCAAGGGACATCTAAAGATCATTTAGTCAACCCCCCCTGTCAGAGCAGGATCACCTAGAATAGATCACACAGGAACAGATCCAGGTGGCTTTTAGAATTCTCTAGAGAGGGAGATTCCCCAGAGAATAGAAATCCCTAAACTAGCAATGCTCTGCCCCATTCCCCCGTTTTCCCAGCGTTTCAAGATCACCTACTGATATACTATTTTTAGTTGAATACTAACCTGTATCTGCATTTACTGGTTTTCATCTTATTTTGTCAACCGCTAAGCTGAAGCTGCATTAGTCTGTACTACTGATGTAACATTTTATATTAAGAGACCTGCACCATACATGTGATTTAAACCTCTTTAATTACATCAATTCTTAATTTGATTTATTTAACTGACTGCAAACTCATCTGTGGATACTCCTATGTAGGTTTAAGCATTTAGCTTAATTCTCATTCTAGTACCTGGAAATTGTTTGCAATTGGCCCAAATAAGACAAGAGCAGCCATGAGCAATCATGCCTTAGCTCTGGCTGTTACAAAAAAAATCCATACCAGAAGCAAGTGTGGCCTTGGCTTTGCAGGGTAGGACAATCTTCTGTGCTTCGTTCGGCACAATCTACTCAAAACTGCTTACTCAACTTCATGCATTTGCCTGTGTCTTTTACACTCTCCATGCTTTAATATTACATTTTCTATGTAATTCAGGGCCTTACATTTGTTTCACATCAAATACATGCCTTACTTTATACTATATATTTATCAATAATATACTCCTTGTAAGAGGTTAAAATATAGTAATTTGAACATTTTTAAAGGTTCATAATTATAGAAGATGACTTCTGAATGTGTTAACAAAAATTAACACAAACTCAGAAACACCAGATATTAGAGTAGAGCAAGCTCAATTTAAATACTGAAAACATCTAACATAAAGACTGCTATTGGACTTAAAAATACTTGTTTTCATGTTTTTCTGTTAATTTTGATAATTTCCATTTTTTTGCTATCTCTTTTTCCTTCACAGAATATGATAATCCTCCTGAAAATAAATTCCAGGAGAAGAACTGCTTTTTAATACATTGAGGCATCATTGTCTGCAAAGAACAGCATACAAAAGTATATGATGATGGATAAAATTTCAATATGTAATTAAGTAAAAGTCTTCTCATACAGCAAACATTTCTATTGCTGCCACATACTAGACATGCATAATAGAACCATTTACAGATAAAACTGTCACATTTGAGAAACTAGTCAAAATTGTGTAATGGAATAAAAACTTCTTGAAATTTGTACATAACAAATTAAATACTTGGTAATATTTTAAAGACTTTTAAAATTAATTATCTGCTGAAAGGCAATTGTACAAAATTTACATACATTTATTTAAATTAAAATGCTAAGCACATACAGACTAAATTAATAATTTATTCCTGTACCTATAAGGCACAAAAGGGTAAACCAAAACTAAAGCAAGAAAAAGCTTTTGAAGACCTCTGTGCCAATAAGAGTACCTACAAACTCATTCTTTATTGGCTTTGATTCTGTAAAGGCCTATAGTCTACACCACCAACACTGTATTTAAGTAAATCAGACAGACTATACTCCATTCTCTTCTGATTAGCTACATACATTAAATAATAATATCAATAATAGTAAAACAGTCTCTTACCACACAGGTGTTAACACACATGACCCTACTTCTTATACCTTATTGCTTCAGTCTCTGTGCATCTGAGCATTAGCAACTTACTAACCCTAGTATTGCTCTGTACAATGCTTGGTAAACATGTTGAGTGTAGGCTGCCAATATTGTTTAATACAATTATTTGCTTTCCTAGTAGTATCTGTTTAAAGGCTTTGGTTCTGAAGGAAAGTTTGGCAGAATGCCACATACTAAGATTAATTTTGTAAGGTCTGCCACATTATAAATTGTGCATCTGTGAGCAGGAGTGGGAATGATGGGAGAGGATGGGATTGCCTCTGACAGCTGGAGATTCTTTGGTATCCACACCTGAAAGTACAGTTACACAGCAACATCCACTAATTTAACTGCTGCTTTTTCTTTTCATGCCATTCCTCTCTAACCCAGACTGCAGGTTTCTGTCCCCTTGCTCATTCTGGCTCTGGCAGTATTCCAGTTGTGGAATTCATTTGCTAATGGATCTTTTTGCTAATTCTAATTCTTTTTCCTAAATGGATCATTGTTTTGTTGGAGTAGTTTTTGACCAGTTTAGCACAGTGCAACACCAAAGTGCAGTGTTAGATGAATGTCAGAGCAACTGCAAGGGAGAGGATGAAACATGGGGAGAAGGGATGGGACTTCATCAATTAGCAATTTAGTTTGGGATACCACAGACTAACTTTCTGAAATTGCTCCTCATCAAAAATACTTGTTATGGAATTGCAGCTTATTCCTTATAAAAAAATACTTTTTATAGAATTGCAGTAAAAGAATTCTAACAAATGGTTTTAAAACTATGAGGATATCAGGTAGGAGTAGAAATACCTATAAAGGATGATATCCAACTCACTTTTCCTGTCACTTGATTTAATACATGCATTTTTGATATGCCACAATCATTTTTATTGATGCCTATTCAGAAAATAATTTATCCTTTAAGAATGCCCTTTCCCCACAGTGCCCAATGTTTTTGCAGTGCTGTATGGTAATTATGTAAAAAAGGTAAATCACATGAACCTGTCTGACTACAAAGAAAGAAGTCGAGTACCAGAGAGTACTGTGGGGGTTTTTTTTGTGTGTTTGTTTGTTGTTTTTTTTTTTTTTTTTAAAACCCCTCACCATCTTATAACATAGTTGAGTATTATTCCATTTTGGTTTATGTTCTATTTAAAGCAAGTATTCCTGTTAAATGTTGAACCAGATTTGTTACAGACTTCAGGATAGGTATCATCTCCAGGAGATGACATACCAGTGTGATGTTGAGTACAAGCCAATGTCTGCATTAGCAATTCATGCAATGAAATAGGAATGACTCAACAAGTAAAACAATTGGGCTAATGGGGACCTGATGTACACACTGAAAGCACTGCAACACTGCTCTCTCAAAAATACAGTGAAACTGCTCCATAATTAGATTATTCCAAACTGCTGACAGTTTTCAGCATAGTTGTGGAGACCAATAGCAGCAGTAATAGTAACTATTCTGTCAGACCAGCAGATTAGAAATACTTATTAACAGGTATATTGTATTGTGTGCAGTTTCATCACCTGCAGATTTATGGGAGAACTTACTGAACTTAAGTTTTCTAATATAAAGAATACATAAAAACCACCACCAAACAAAAAACAAAGCAAACAAGAGCAGCATTTGCTTACCATGAAATGAGGTTGTGTTAAAATACGCTTTAGCTCCTTTGCATCATTGTTCTCTGGGTAACACGAAATTTCTTCCAATACCTGCAAAATACGAAAGAAAAATGCTCGTAGTAACTTTCTTTTAAATAAAATTATTAATCAAGCAAATGAAACCCCTCCCAGTCAGAGTATTTCAAACTGATTATACAAAATAATATTTTTGACAGGAAAGGGCTTAGGAGAATGTGCCTCCTGCCACTCCACCCCCTGCCCCCCACTGACTAGAGAATAAAATACCTAATTTCAATTTTATTTTTGAGAGAGATTAAACCAGAAACTTGAAAGAAATGGTGGTTGCTCTTTTTTTTTCAATTCAGAGTATTCTTCCAACAACTAAATATATGGAGATAGAAATGAAGTGCTAATAGGTCCCACACATCACCACCACCAATTTCTACTTTAGCACACAGTTGATTTATTAAAGGGCATGATTAAGAGCAGAATTAAAAACACTCAAAAAGCTTTCTCTCCATAAATGAAATTGTTAAAGAAATGAAGTGTAGGTGTTATATCTGCTACCCCAACGCCAAGCTCAGGATTTTATAAAAATTGAGCCATACTTCAGCTTCTCACTGGGAGGAGAGAGGAAGGAGTAAAAAAGCTTTAACTCATTTGCCTGCAACCTGATGTTTACACTTTTACTTTCACATGCAACTACTTGACAATGAAAGCAGATTATCTTGCTTCTGGAAGCACCACCCAGGATTAACTGCCAGCAAATTTTGCAGAATAGGACTTCAGGTGGTCTATCTGTGTGACTTCAGTTATTTTATAGTGTTTTAATAGGTACTATTTAATAGCACTACAGACTGTGTTTTCTTATGACATTAGCCACACAGCTGTACTTATTTTTACTGATAATGTATAATAAAACTATTTTCTTTACTACTTGCAATAAATAAAATACTATTTGTTCAAGTATAAAAAAATAAGAACATCTGTGTCTAGTTATCTTTGGTCTTAATGGGCCATCTTCACTGCATTTCTAGGTCTGCTCTTCTCAGAACTACCTATGATAAACCTGTTTTATCAATTAAAAAAGCTCATACCTAGAAACGTATTTTTTTGGTGACTAAGTCACATGAACACAAATCTTCTGCTGCAGGTAAAGAAACTGAATATGAAAGATATTCCCAACAGGAGTATTTCTTTTAATACAGCTATGAAATTGAGTAATACATATAATCCTTACAGACAGAATACTGCAAGTTTATGCAACTTATGTAACTTAAGTAATCTACAGTAGAATTCCAGAAATGATTCAGATTATAAAACAGAATACATATTAGCATCTTAATGAAGAAAAAAGCATTCCATTACAAATACAATCAAAGTGAAAAATATATTGTAAAGCCTTTACCTCTTTGGCTCTCTGTACAGCATCACTTGGAGGATTCCTGATTTGTGGTGAAGATTTTGTGTTTATTTTGTCATAAAGCTGAAATAACAAGAAAACAAACTACTGAAATCATATGCTACTTTATATAATGATGAGCGCTAACAATAGCCTGCTTGTGTTACCATGATTAAGATGATTGTTAAACTGCAAGACCAACAGATGTTTTGTATACAAAATCTAGCAGCTTAGGGTTTTGGCTTTTCATTTTTAAACATTTCCTGATTTGAAGAGTGCCACAGATTCAGAGTTCAGAGGATGACATGGGAAAGTTCAAGAGGTTAAGGGATTCTGCAAACCTCCCATGCTTTTTCCACAGATTTACAGAAACCATATTCTTCTACTAGAAGTGATCTTATGAATCTTGGATAAATGCTGTAAGTCATATATTCTGCTATAAAATAAAATTAAACTGCATATTCTACTTTTTTGAATAGAAGAAATAATGAAACATTTTGAAGAGTAGTTTAAATAAACCTCAGAATATGGGAAAATGCTCTTGAATATAGAAAGCTACAAAAACCAAAGTCTTTGGAGAAGAGAAAAAGAAACATTTCTGAGAAAGCACTCTCAAAAATGACTACACTTATTTTACTAGCATTTTCTGTTGGACAGAGATCATCAATGTACCTAAATAGTAAATAATAAACCTTCCAGGTTAAGCATTTAAAAAAAACCCAACAAACCCCAACTTATAAAAACCCCTTCAACTATATAAAACACAACAGAAGAAGAATCCATCCTCAGTTGCAAATCTGACATTCTTTCGTACAAACCTAACAGATTGTGCATGCTTTAAAGGAATAAGTGTATACTTAAAAATAACTAGTCACTGTAAGAAACACTATTTTCAAATAAAAAAAATTGGCTTACGTTTCAAGCAATACATAAAGATGGTCATGACTGTAGTTATTTCCTATTTATATTAGACTACTTTGAAATAAGACAGAAAAAAGATACAAATAACTGTTTTTAGGATATCAGAGAAAGTTTTATCGCAGCAAGGGTGGTGAAACAGTGCAACAAGTTGCCCACAGAAGTTGTGTAATCTCTTAACTTCAGAAACTCAAGATTCAACTAAAATTCAAAAGAGTGTATGTAAAAAAACCCATACAAGATATACCAGGGACTCTAAGACCTTCAGCAAATCCTAACACTGTAAAGGATGAGTTGATAAGAATCCTCCATACAGGCTTACTCAGCAAAGGAGTTCTCAGAAGCTTCCTCCAAGAAACTTACAGATCCATTGCTTGACTGAGGACAACCTTGGATGTTTGGAAAAGGAAATCCTGTCAAGCTACAGAAGTGCCCTCTTCTCATGTGAAATACCATTCAGTTTTAGAAGAGATGTAAATTGCAATAAATACAATCCAATATCATAGTTATTTGCCTTGTGTTCCTTAACAATCAAATGTACATGTTGAACATTTAGAGTCCATATGTGAATAAATACAAAAAGAGGAAACTATGTTATCTCCAAAAAAGAACTGCCTGCGGGACAGTTATACCAACAGTGTTCTCATGCAGCTCAGAAGGCCAATCTAGGATGCATCAAGAGGAGTATGGCCAGCAGATCAAGAGAGGTGATTCTCCCCCTTTACTCTGATCTCTTGAGACCCCACCTCAAATACTGCATCCAGTTCTGGTGTCCCCACCCTTACAGGTATATAGATCTGTTGGAACAAGTCCAGAGGAGGGACACAAAGATGATCCAGGGGCTGAAGCACCTCTGCTATGAGGACAGGCTGAAGGAGCTGGGATTGTTCAGCCTGGAGAAGACTCTGGGGCAGACCTTATAACTGCCTTCCAGTACCTGAAGGGATCCTACAGAAAGGTTGGAGAGGGACTCTTCACAAGAGTGTCCAGCAACAGGATGAGGGGAAATGGTTTTGAACTGGAAACAAGGGAAAATAGGGGATCTTAGGAAAAAGTTCTTTAGTATGAGGGTGGTGAGACTCTGGAATAGATTGCCCAGAGGCATTGTGGATGCCCTGTCCCTGGAGGTGTTCAAGGCCAGGTTAGATGAGGCCTTGAGCAACCTAGTCTGGTTGAGAGATGTCCCTGCCCATGGTGAGGAGTTTGGATTAGATGACCTCTAAGGTCCCATCCAGTCTAAGCTATTCTGTGATACCACTATCTTGGAGGAAAAAAAAAAAAAAAAAAGTAGAAGTCAAGCTAAATCAGTTTCTTCCACAACCAACTTTATCTTGTGCTGCCAAAACACTGCTATACTCAACAGTTTAAGCTGTCTTGACCAATGATGAAGCTTTTAAAATAAAAGCTTTCTGCTAGTTTATAGTTCAGAAGATACTTTAGGTGTGTGCACAATTATTTGTTTTTGCTGTTTCTTAATTAAGCAAAACCTACACAAACTCCAGCAACTCCAAAGTATTAAGTATCACATTTACACACTTGTTAAGAAACTGCATCAAGCACTGGGTACTGACTAATGCATAGGAGAAGCTGTTGAAAATGCATACCCAACAGGAATATTATTGAATGTATTTTTCTAAGAGTCACACACACATCCTGGTCAAGATCGATGAAATTACAGAAAAGTTAGCATGAAAATATTTTCATTAGTTATTACTAGCAGTTGTTTAAAAGCTAAAGTCGCTAAAGTTGTTGACTTCACTCAAGCCACTATGTTATCATGATCCAAACCAACCAGCAGTTTACAGAATTTTTCTTGCTATCACTGGACAGTTATCTTTTGAGATTAGGAAGGCAGTAAAAAGGAAAGTTGGAAGCAAAGTGCTTGTAAGATTTTCTGTTTAGAAAAGAAATCAAGGCAAAGTTCAGACTAAACAAGGGTGTATTTATTCTTCTGTTGTGCCTTCATGCTGAAGCATGGCACTTAAATTTCATCTTCCAGGACAGATACTTACTGAGATTTGCCTCCAAGGCACGAAACCATTAGGAGGGACTTTGACAGTACATAAAAGAAAAAACATCATATTTGCATTAACACTTAAAAGTCTATATATTAATCAAGCCACAGGACCTGGAGGTTGAAGACAGCCTCAACTAGATAAAGGAGGTATTCACTACCATGAGCAGATCTCTTCTATAGATTGTTCTTGGTTACTCAATCTCCAAAGCTCACTACAGTGGAAGGCACTAATTCCAGGGTCTAATGGAAACACTATGCAAACAGTCTATACCACACTATATTTTTACCATAAGTAAATTTTTTTCTCAAGTGCTGTCCCATCTTAAGTCTAAAAACCAAGAAGCAAACAAAAGTCACAATAAATCTGAAAAGAAACTTGAACCTCTCCAACTTGAAATGCATTTTTAAGTGGTAGATTCCTAACTAAAACCAAGTGTACTGATTTAAGAAAAATGAGAAATTCACTTTTTAATTTATTTAACTGGGTTACCATTACTTTAACCTCTGCATGCAAGAAAGCAAGACATTTTTGAACTGATATACTCCAATTCAAATTAATTCATGGAGTTTTTAGCTTACAATGGGATGTACAAAAAATGTATTTTGTCTATTCCTGTAAAATATCTTTTTAAGCACACTGTAGATGTTCATCTAGCTGTTACTATCTCTGTGTTCCAAATCACTTTTAAAACAGGAGCTGGCTGTGGCTTTCATCATGTGGAGGGTTTTTTGTCTTTTAATCAATGGGCCACAAATACTTAGGTTTTTATTCTGGTTCTTGAAATGCTGGTAAACACTGTCTTGACCTACAACTGTTTTTAATCCCTTTTTTTAACAACAAAACAGCTCTATTTATTACTGATATTTGACGTCAGCAACAGAAAAATTTCTTAGTGGAGACAACCAGTATTGTTATCAAACTGTCTTAGTGTCTATTTTCACATCTCATCTGGAAACAGCCTTTTTGTCAGGTCATGCAATTTCTCTCTGATATAATGCATTATAATGCAGTAAATTATTTTGGCATAAATTATTGGCATAAATTACAATACACAAGGCAAGTGCAATCACTAAACACTGAAGAAGTAAAATGACAAGACTGTTTTCAAATCTATAAATACATACACAGCAATACCCCATGAAACATTTATCTTGTTCAGGTTCACATGTTATTAAAATAATTTAAAAAGTAAAATAATATTATGTACAAGATTGTAGCAGAAGTACTATTTCTACATGAACTGTTTATGTAGTCAAAGCAAAAATAAGAACAGAAAGCCAAGACAGTACAACTAATAACGTATGAAATAATAAGTAAACCCAAAAGCACCTCTGTGCTTGCTCTGTATTTTAACTTCTTCAATATAGCATTTCCACAATGCTTTAATAAAATTTTATTTTGACATTAAAAAAAAAAGTCCATTTCTAAACTGACTGTTTTGCAATACTTTTCAAATATTTTTGCACTTAAACAATAGCTAGAGCAGAAGCAATTTAGAAGAAGGAAATTTACAGCTTCATAATTTATCTCTGAAAGCATTTGATTTTAGAGATTTCATGTAAATTCTCTTCCTTGGACATAAGACTCCAACACATCTTACACCATTATTTTACAAAATGTTTAAGAAAACTCCAAATGAAAACTGTTTGCACACATCATAGATTAAATTAAATATTAATGACAGCTACAGCCAGGCTTTATTATATACTCCTGTGGTACAGAACCATTACTACATGCAGTTAGCTACATAATTTTAATCACAGAAAACCGACCTGTTTACAATGCTGTCGCCTTTCAGCAGCCCTGCAACTCTAAATCCTTCAGGGACCAAACCAAAGGTGGTTTCTTGTGAAACAGAGTGAACTGGTTCATTCTTCACTGTCCTCAACAGAATGCTTTTCTATGTAATACCAAGAGACTTTCAGAGGGGCAAAATCAGTAGGTGCCTTAATGACAGGCTTTCTTTTTGCTGGGATGCTCTATTTTCAAGTAAATAACACTGCCCCCTCCCCTCAGTAGCCCAACCTCCAACAATTTCACTCAGCAATGAGCATAAACGTAACAATTAAAAAAACCCTCAACTAATAAGAATTAATAAAATAAATATTACAAAAAAAACCCCCAAACAACACAAGAACTTGTAAGATACCTTAACAATTTTAAGTTTTGCAATTGCTGGACTTTTGAATTTCTTGCATGTCAGTCTCACTCCTTAGCACCAGTTACATTTGCTACACAGAACACCAAAACAAAAAGCTTGCTCTAGAAAAGCTTAACAATCACAAGTAATATATCAACAAAGCCTGATATAACAAACATAAATAGACATTACAGCTAATTAACAGAATAATACTACTTAAAAAGACAAGCTTTGCTTTAAATTTTGTATGTTAGTATACAAATTCTATGAAAAGAATACCCACAACGAGTCAAGTCCTGTCGCTGAGCTGATCAGCTTTAGTAGGAGACTTTCTGTCTTCTGCCTGTGTAGAGGGAACTACTTTCTGCTGATATTTAAAAGCAGACAGCCCAAAGCCTAATCCACAGTCATCCAGGAGAGTCAAAACAAACAACTATTATCTTCTGACACGTTTTTCAGATGTTCAGAAATTCCCTTTTAACCGTTTCCTGTTAGAGGAGTCAGAATACTGTGTGAACACAACCCCCATTCAATATCACACTGAAAAATTGAGATACATCACAGGCAGAAATTTAGCCTCAATGTCTGGTCTTATCTTGAATGTAATCAAAATTAGATCACACAGTGAAATAAGTAGAGCATCTTATTTATCCAAAATCTGGATGTTTCCGTATTGCAGCAAGAAGCTTTTGTTAAAACAAGAGCTACTGAACTGCTAGAGCATAAACCCCTGTGATATTTTAACACAAATACACATTTTATGAGGATTGAGTTAAAATTCAGACAGACATGTACTGCGTTGTCAACCTCAAATATTGTATCTCTGAAATGAAACATCAAAAAATAATAACTAAAACATGCCCTTATATATCTGACTTTTGCTTTCTGAACAATGTAACCATATACAACACAGTGATATTAGAGAACTTTTATTTTTGTACCATCTAAAAATGTGCCCCTTGCACAGCAAATTTACTAACAAAAAGGCTTGTTGCTCTGTTACCTTTCACAGCTCCCTGTTGTGGTACTCCGTTCACCTCAGAGATTTCATGTGCTGTAAGTTGGAAAGAAATCCATGACCTACCGAATGAAATAATATTCACGTGCACTAATATCAAAAAAGTGCTATGATTAAAGTTCCAGTTAGATAACTGATAGACCACTTCATTCCTTCTTCTGCCAGTTCTGTTTCACATCTCCTTTTCCATGCAAAATGTTATAACCTTCCCATGGGTGCCTCTGTCCCTGGGATTCTATGTCCTGAAGGAAACACATCCCTGAAGGTAACAATTCGTACTGGAAAACACACTGAGTAACAAGGTCACAGTCAGTAGGGGTTTATCTTCAACTTAGTTTAACTACACTTTGTTCTTTTAAACCCTCTGTTTTTCACTGATAAGGACTGTGCCTGAAGCTCTCTGCTACCAGTTCAGCATCAGGGACCTAGCATTCATTTCCCACCACAATTCTACAGCACATTCCATCTTCATTCTGTATGAAAGTCTGAAGCATATTTAAGACTTTACTTTGTGACCTCTAGAGCATTACAGGTTACAGCTCTTCACAGCTTAAAACTTGTTTTCTCTGTGATAAACTTAATCCAGAATAGGAGTATGATCAGCCTTTGAATCCAATTTCCTTATGCAGTGAAATGCTGTGCAATTAAACAGCAAACAAAACTGCTTCCACTGAAGTTTTCAGGAAGTAGTCTATCACTTGAAATAAAGATTCCCTGACACACTATTCACAGAACAAGACAGTCTGAAGCAGTACATTGTCTGTCTGAACTTACAAGTGATTGCTTCTGTCATGCTACACAACTGACGGATGCCATCACTGCAGCTTCTTACTTCAGGTATTTGGTCTTTCAGTAACCCTGACAGAAGTCATATAATTTGAAATACTCAGTTTCTTTCCACATATTCACATTCAGGCAACACATAATTTATATTTTATGTAAAAAAAATAAATCTTATAGGAGCAAGGAGAACCCGAATTTCACTTTAATTTTAATTACATGATAAAACTGAAATAAAAATATTCTTATTTTAATTTTCAGGGGAACACTTATCTGAAAAATGTAGGCCAACTGTAATTAGTTTCAAAAAGTCATCTGTATTCTTAGATATTCATAATGTGCTACTTGTAGAACAGAGTTACACTTGCTGCTACTCATGTCCGAAATGAGCATAAAACCAGATTTTCTAATGCCTTTACCTACAGAAACAGGTAAGAAAAAATTATGTCAGATAATCAACCCTATGGAATTTCAACTTTATCTCCAAGCTTCTTGATTTTTTTGGGGGGGACCATTCCATATTTCTTCCTCACTTAAATCAAGAACTTAACTTTTAAGGGGAAGAAGAGAGGAAAGAAAACACAACCAGCTAGGCAAATCATTTTTCTCTGTGTATTAGTTGCATTGCCACTGCATATGACTGGCAAACAATTGTCTTCTAGACAATAAGAATGACAAATTTCATTGTATTGCATACACTAGATGTGAAGTTGTGACCATGAAAAACTGACATACCAATAAATGCCAACAGGACAAATATTTAATACATGTTAGCATACTGTTAGTGACTTTTCTAATGCACACAAAGGATACTACAAGTTTCTTAGTGGTGCCTTACTACTAGCAAATGAGGAAAGATATATAACTATTAACTTAAGAGCTGCTAGAATAAAATTCCTTGACCTTCAGTGTGCTATATATGAGAACAAACACTGCCTGTCAGTCAGCTGTGGTCCCACTGAGTTCCAGAACAGCATCTTAGTAAAAGAACAATTGATCAAGGTTTATTCTGAGGATGAATGTAAATTAAAGGCCAGAAGGTGACAGATATGGTATCTATGGCACCTTGAAGTGCGCGTAGGCTTCCTTTTAGAGGGAGAACACATTCCCCCAACCTCTAAGACTAATGTGAAACATTAGTCAAAGGACTATGTAAGCATGGCGTTTGTAGCAATCCAAGAGGTAAAAAGGAATCCAAAAAGAAGTCCTCCTTCACAAGGTCTGTCTACTGGTAGCAATTTAATTACATGACAGTTGGAGGGAAAACATACAGCCCTTTGCCATTGCTGGCAACAGGCAAAGAATCCAAGTGGCACTACATACGTTACCACTCAGTATTTTACCGTCCCAATCTTGCATTGATCTATTTTGTATGCTTGAAAACACCAGGGAAAATAGAAGGTTGAGGTAGAAAGCACAGTCTTCATAGAGCATGAAATATTTCTACAGTTTGTTCTAAACCAATCTTTGACCTAATTTTATTTTTAAACTGAAATAGTTAAAAGCAGACATTCAAAGAGATACTTATGCTTAAACTGTTTCAGACAATGTGGTCAAGTGTCAAGATGTTCAGTAATATCTGACTTGTATGTTATACTTCTTTGCAAGGGGTTAAGTTTTACCTTCAGCATACACGTGGCATAAGCAAATTTTAGCTGTATGTGCTATCCATTTACTCTGTAAATTCAAACCCTTCACAATTCAGAGGTAAAAGAGCTGGATTATATTCTTACAAAACAAATTGCAGGGTGCTTGTGTTTTTTCTTTCCACAACCATCCTTTTAAACTGTGCCTCTTGATTTACCTTTTTTTTTTTTTTTTTCTTTGTGGGCTGTTTGTTTAATTTTGTCACAGAAGTACTGAAAATAAACAGTTATACCATTCCTTCAAATCACATAAGATAATATTTCCTTCTATTTAATTTCAAGCATCCCTAAATGCCTCATTCATGTACCATGAATCCAGACTCCTGTATCTGACACTATTACATTTCACTATAAATTAGGACTATAAATTAGTAATTTGTCTTACATTTTAAGAAAAATAATACTCATCATAATTCTATTGACTGGGGAAGCTGCAGCTCTCAACAAGTGATAGCAGATGTTAAATGATATGCCAGACAGTACATGTATATAGCTTGCCAAAGAGGAAGAGGTTGTAATTTAGTAAAATACTAGATCAGATGTGATATATCTAGGTAAACATATGTTATATTAAATTGGAAAGTGTGAAAAGCAAAGCCTGGGATTGAATAATCTTAAAATAAATACATGCCACACTTTAAAATTATAGTCACAAACCAGAAATTATTTAGATTTAAGTAGACTAAGATGTTTTCCTACCTCCTCAAAGGAGGTGAGAGCTCTTCAACTTCTGCTGCCACAAGCTGACTGCAGATATCCAGGACCCGTTAGTACTTCTCTATACACTACAAGACATCTTCAGTCTATCATCTAATCTTTTCCTGTTTCAGGAACTCTGCCACAATTGCCTCCAACCATTGGGTATTTTCTGGGTCTCAACTCCATTCCTGTATCATAAACCAGACTTTTCTCTGTTCACATTGCAAAAGTTTTAACTTCTTTTGGAAAGATGAAAGAAGTAAAACTAGGATGAGATGAAGGTACTGCTTTACAAATAGCAATATCAAGAACACTAGCACAGCAGCTGGAAAATCAACACAATGAAATTCAGTCGTACCAATAAATTAAAAAAAATCACTCTCATCCTGGAATGCACCGGTAGTAGTGTTGTGAAAGACATGGGCTTAGATCATTATTTCACAAGATACTTCAACATATTTGTAATTTCATGGACACAAAAATCCTGTTATTTCAATAACATAGTCAATTTTTTTTTGCAGCATCAGATACCTAATTGAAGCTGATCTTAATAAAAACAAGGCAAAACACCTGTTAAAAATGATACCAAGCAGCTGATCAGGTAACAGGAAGCATAAAAGACATTGAAGTGATGGAGCAAGTCCAAAGAAGAGCAACAAAGCTGGTGAAGGGACTTGAGAACAAGTCTTATGAGAGCGGATGAGGGAATGGGGGTTTAGCCTGGAGAAAAGGAGGCTCAGGGGACCTTATGACTTTCTATAACTACCTGAAAGGAGGTTGTAGCAAGATGGGGGTAGATCTCTTCTCCAAAGTAGCAAGTGACAGGACAAGAGAAAGTGGACTCAAGTTGCACCAAGGGAGATTTCTTCTCTGAAAGGGTTATCAAGCATTGCAACAGGCTGCCCAGGAAAGTGGTCACCATCTCTGGAGATATGTGTCAATGTGGTGCTTAGGGCCTTGGTTTAGTGGTGGACTTGGCAGTATTAGATTAATGGTTGGACTTGATGATCTTAAAGGTCTTTTCCAACCTAACTGATTCTATGATTCTATAAGCACCAGGTAAAACTAATTTCTCAACACAGGAAGGGCTACAGAAAGTTATGTTACATGGACAACACCATGATACACCCCTTAGAAGAACCTTTGCCCCTGTCTTTCTCCCCTGCTTCCAGTGTGGACTAATAACCTATAATAGGAATCACAGATTTAGGTTAAGCCTAAAATAGGTTCCATTCCCAAATCTATCAACTAAATTGATTATTTGGGGTTAGATCCCCACCTTGAAAAACAGGACGCTAATGACCATGATTTATACCTCATACCAGGGGGATATGGAATCCATACAAAACTAGTTGAATGCACTTTTACAAAGGGTTGGCAAAGCTTCTTGCCTGCTTTGTGACATTGAGCATATTTTGTACCAGGAGGTGCTAATATTGGAGGCACAACCATTTTTGTTTCTCCCTATCCATATAATTATTTCTTTTTGGTAATGACTTACTGAGAGTAAAAATATACTGCAAGGAGCTCATTAGTACAAAGAATAGTCTGCATGTAGCAGTCAACTACTTGAATAACTGGAAGTAGGAGGCAGTGAGGCCTGACTGACTTCAAAGATAGAAGCATAGCTTACTGGGCTGTTACTATACTGCCTTTGAGTATTTCAAAGTAAGCATAGACTGAAATATTCTGAAGAAAGCTCCCAGCACCAATGAACAGAAGTGTTATTCAAGATGTGTGGACTGTACCCAAGGCACTGTAGCATTTATTTGTTTTTGTCATTTGTCAGAGTAAGTCCTAAGCTCCTGCAGAAAAAAAAAAAATTGGAGAATCTGAAGTTTTATAAAGAAAAACACCCAACAGGTAGCCTTTTATGTTCTTTAAAAAGGAACTGAAATGAACTACACTCAACATAAAAAGAAGTGGAGAAAATGTAGAAAGTCAAATATGAAAATGATCATCTTTACCTCAAAACAGTGTAAGTGAAGTTAATTAAATGCTTTACAAGTGCCAGAAATACAAATGAGTTGTATTCCTGTGTTCTTTGAGAGATCAGAGCCCAGTAACATACAACTGTAATCAAGGGAATTTTTTATTCCACATACTAAAACAAGTCTGTGGATCTCTGATTTAGGAGTAAGATACGTTGGTGCACACACACACACACACACCTGCACAGACACTCAACAATGACACACCACTGCCACAGAGGAGATGGCATTAGGCTAAGGGGAATGGGCTAAAAGTAACAATTCTCATAGAAAGTACATACTTGATTGAGCTGAATTTCACTTGATGATTCATCACATCAGTATAATCTTATACTCAGAAATGACAGAACATTAGTTAGGAAGAAAACAGGTTAAGTGCAACAGAGCAACTATCACAATCTTATGCAATCCAACTTAGAATTTTGCATTGTTGGAAAGTGGTGGATATACAAATTTATCAAAAAATAATCTTAATCAATATAAAGCTAATGTTAGCTCTTATCTGTATTAGTTCTGTGTTTAAGAGACCCAGGCATATAACAGCATTATATAAGATACTATAAAGACATGGAACAAGATGTTTTCTGCTCAGAAGACTAAATATAAGATGAATCTGCTTTATAAACTTGTAAGACAGAGGAACAAGAAGAACATGAAAACAACAAGATGACGCTGCCTAGCATAGTGATCTACATATACTAGGAATACAGAAAATGAAATGCAATGATATTGAAGAGGTTGAAAGTTGAATGTATTTTAGAGAATGATTATGAAATAATGCAGAAGAAATTCTAGAATAGCCCCTGCATTTAGTGCTCTTTCAGATATGGCTTTCCAGAGAAGTTACCTTTTAGAGAAAAAGCACGCTGCACTGGTGACAGATCTAGCCCACCTGTTGAAGGAATTCTCCAAACAGTTCTCCCTAAGGCTTGGTCATTGCCCCTTCTAAACTACTTGGGAAAGGAGTTTCCTTTGCAGTGTGAGAGACAGTCCCTCCCACTCCCTGGGGCTGAGTGTGCTGCTTCTGCTGGACTGGGATAAAAGCCAGATTTGATTCCCCAAATAGCAAGGTGCTTTCCTGCCAACATAGTTTCTTTTTTTTTTTTTTTAAAAAAAACCCCAAATATTTTCCATTTGTTTTTGTCTTACAAACATATCAATTAAAGGATAATTAAACATAGGAAAACAAGGTGTTTTAACAATCAGAAAGGATTACTTCACATACGTGTAACACATTCTGATGGAGTTTAGCAAGACATCTAGCACACATACATTTTCTGACCTCTTTTTGCAAAAGAAATGTATTCATGTTTCACTAAAACATGTTCTAATTATTAGTTTTAACATAATCAGTATTCAAGAGGTTAAGGAACAATGTTGATCCAAAAAACTTGAACCACTCTATGTGATTCACATAGAAAGCCATTCTTATTCAAGTCAAAACATAGCAAAATCAGAGGATTCAGGAAAATATTTAAGCTTTTATACACAGATGCTGGTTTTACTTTTTCTATATCATATGATAGATATTCCAACAGTGTATTCATGATTTAAAAGACAAGAAAGGATGAAGGAAATGAAAGCACCCTGAAAATGAGAATCAAATGTCTCTTACTTTGTTTTTTATCAAAGTATATAACAGAATTGTTAAGTTAATACACTTTGCTCAGAAAAGAGAAAATCAGGGATAAATTTATGAAGAGTTTAAAAGATTTTCAGATCGAGAACTGTAGTGTCAGCCATGGCTGGATACTGCTGAACAACTGCTATTTTTACAAAAGTAGTTCAAATTTGGTGTCCCAGCGTCCAACTCTGAGAGAGTAAACAGAACAAACCAAACCAAATCCAGCAGAAATCTCTAGACAACTAAGAGGCTAAACTAAGGTCCCAACAACATTCATTCTAGCAAAAGAGAAAATATGTTTCCTTAAAAGTCTGGACTTCAAGACCAAATCTGTTTGCATGACCGAGTTCAAAAGAAATACTATGGGAACTCTGAAGTGTGCACAGATGCAAGGCCCTTTGAAACATCACCATTAGCAGCAAAGGATAACAGAAATAAAAGCAAGATTCTCTTGAAAAATCAGTATGCATGAAATATATGAACTATGAATATAAATGAAACTCTCCACTGTGAAAATACATAAAATTTGAAAGGGAAGAAGTGGCTACACATATAGATACGATACATATAGCTACTCCAAAATTTATTTAATCTCATCCAGCTAAAACTGTGTGTGTGCAATATGTTATGCCAGCAAAAGGCAAGATAAACTTTCTTAAAGTTCATAACACTTCTATCACAGATATACTTGCAGAAATAACAACACTTACCTTAGTGATTCCATTTGTGAAAATAACATAACAAACTTCTTAAATTAACAGCCAAAAGATATAAGCCTGGAGAACTATCTGACTCAGTACAGACAGATGCAGACAAAGCCAGTAGCACAGAGAGGCCCCAGTCACACAAAAGCTGATATTGTTCTCCTGCTGAGCGAAAATCTCACTTGTAAATTGTAAGATATCTGCATTCAAAATCACCCACAGAAAGTTCCCTGGAGATGTGACCAAACTATTGGACACAACAGGAAAATGATTTCTCTTGTCCCCTTCAGTGCAGGCAGCTGCATAAAATAGCAGCTTCTGCTTTTACTTTTTAGCAAACCTTGCTTCCTTTGATGCACTGATAGAGAAGAATCACTGTTAAAACATCTGCTCTATTAGGCACAGCCTTGAAGCCCAGTATAGTTTTCAAAACATATAATCATTAATGTAAAATCTTTTGTCATGATACAGAAAATAGCCAAACACCAATGCCTCCAAAATTAGTAACCTCTTCATGTATATTTCTGACTTCTTTATCAGTACTGTTGACACAAGACAGCAATGCCTCCCAGGATCTCTTTAACGAAAGTCAATAAAAAAAAAAATAATTCAAGCATTTGATGATAAAGCTTCTAAAAATCTGTCAGTGGTAATAAAAAGCTGTTTCACTACTTAATTGTTCCATACAGTTATTTATATACTTAACTTTATTATATTCTTTATGATCTTAATTGGATACAGAATGAAACAATCTATAAAGCTTTATATAGGCATAAACCCAGACTGTTCTATGTCACCCAGAGGAATGTCCTACAGCATTCACCAAAATTTTGATCATTACACTTCTAACAGAAGTGAGAAAAAATAATAAATCTGTCAGAGCCAAAGTTACTCTTTTACTTTACAAGAAAGACCAATTATTAAACAAGTATTTATTTTCAGGTAGGGAATATTTCTAAATGGCTGTTTCTAGAAAGTCCTTTTCCTTACTCTCTCCCATAAACAAAATTAAGTTTTTAATATGAATTTAGTAACCTTCTACAGGGAAAAAAAAACAAACCACTCAGTGCAATAGAGGGATTCTTTAAAATTATGAAAAAAATCACACAATGAAATAAGTCCACATCAGGGTATGCTGATGTATTGCAGGATTTGGCCCAGAGTGAATACAAGTTAATTTGTAAGTAGTTGGCTCCTTTTCACTCTTGTTCTGAACAGCACCCAAGTAAAGTGGAAGAGAGCGGAAGATAGCTATCTAAACAGACACACATAAATGAATCAATAAAAAACAACTGATAGGATGACACAAACCCTGCCTTCTATGGCCTTCAGACATTCCTGTCCTCATAACACCCAAGTCAATGAACTGCGGAGAAAGACTTCTATTTTGTGATCTATATTAGTTGAAAAACCAACATGAGGGTAACCTGCACACTTAAGACAATGACTGTTGTTTTTTTGTTTTGTTTCTCTTTCAGAAAGAGTTCAGTAGCAAAAGAAGGTATTTCAGCAGCAGAAGCGATCTATCATCATGTGCCTAATCTATAAATAGGGACAATTCTTGAGAAAGAGTAGGAACATAAGAACAAATTTAAATGTGGAAAAAGGCCAATGATGAGGTTTTAATGCCGGGCGACAGCCACAACTTCACAAAAAAGTTTGAAAATTCTTACTTCATGGAATCTAATGATTTACAGGTGACTCGTTCTGGTGGCCTCATTAACCCAAACTACTCTGAGAGGAATAAACAGTTTCCCTGAAAGAATTTCATCTAAGTAAAGCTGATGGTTTTCTGCAGAGTTCTGAGAGAAACAGGAATAGTATCAGTGCATAAACAGAAATCAATCTCCCACATTCAAGTTGCTGCAATGAAAAAGCTACCCTTTCAAATAATACCGTCCATAACTTGCTTCGGTCTTTCAAATACATATTTAATGACATTGCAATCTGTTGGAACTTTATTCTGAATTCTTCTAATCAAAGTATCTTTGGGGGGATTCTACTATACCCCTTCCATATAGCATAATAAAATAAAAATGTTTTTTGATAGTGTTTTGGTCTCACAAATATGTTATTAGTGTGTGTTGTTATGTGCATTTAAATACATCCCCTTCTGTCTAAGAGAACGACTACTGACATTTAAATAAAAAAATGGCCAAATGGTTAGGAATTCATTACATTTTTTTTCTTGTTTAAAAGGCTACAGAAGACTATTACAGAAATAATAGATTATTAATGAAGTATGATGAACCAGACTGGTACTGTAAAGAAGTGCGAGTCCATGTCTGCTGGACACATCATACAGAAAAATCTTAAACTAAGGCCATCTGGTTTACCAAAGCCCAAGGAGTTATATGACAACATAAAAATGGTTAATAAATATCTAAACCCTTTCTGCATGAGTGACACAAGTATTTCCGTTCTTATTATTACACTCCTGTCCAGATTTTTATTTTGTGTTTGTATTATCTGATCCATCTTTTTACACTACAGAATGCAATATAAAAAGACAGCAATTTAAGCATCTGGGACACAAGTCAGGCGAACCTACACTGGAAAAAAGATTCATATTTTAATGCCAATTATGAGTTATTGGAGATGCAATTCAGGAAAGTCATGAGCTCCTAATGTAAAATGCATAAACAGTTATCAAGAACAAATACTAGAACTGTAGAGTCTTGTGCCAAACTAACACCCTCATCACTTAACAGCTGTCTCCGGTCCCTCGAGTCAAACAGGAAGCTATGTTGTGGAAAAACTCTACCAGGAGGAATATTTTGTCATACAGGCCAGTGCAGGACTGTGCAGATGGATTCTCTTCCAGAAGGAAGCATGTGTGGATTTGAATCCTTTAAACTTGAAGGATGCAAAGAATACAGGTGATCCACAATTCATCATCACTAAACAAATTGTAGAAGTGTACATCTATTGCATTTTAAAGAGTTTGGATACCAAAGGAACTATGGCACCATTTACATTCTGTGGCACCATTTACATTCAGATCATACCGCTGAAAAGTAGTAGATAGGAACTAAAGCATTCAACAATTTTCAGAAACTCTTTGAAGTTTCTACAACCATAAGCAGATCATATTGTGCAGATCAGATACCTGGAATATATCCTATTCCTGTGTGTCTTTCACTGGGTAAAAAGCATAGACATCTTGTTAGATTTGTGATATTCACTGAGGTATCCAAGCTGTTAAATTGAAGACACAGTAATAAAATGGTCATCATCTATATGGTTATATGAGCATTTTTGGTTTGATTCAGGAGTACATATTTTTAAAATGAATCTTGTGATTATGCCCACCTACCATTCTTTGATTTTCATTGTACAGTGTTACCAGAGCATATTAACTCTCAAAAGACACTAAAATAGAAGATACGGTTCACCTACCAGTGGTTATTCAGTCCACAGGACTGTAATATAGCTAGTATAAAGTAAAAGCCCTCAAAATAGACAGAATTGTCAGCACTGGGTCCTCAGTGTCTATTGTTCCATTGCAGTACTTGCTAATGTGGACATCGCCTGTGCCTCTGTGGATTCGGTTCCATCATGAATTTTTTCTCAGTGGGATGTATAGATTGAATTAGGAAAAGTTTGTCTTGCCTGAAAGCAAGTCCTCTGTCTTCAAAATTAAGTATTCATGTATCCCATAAAAATCAGTGAAATGCTTCTTTTTGACCTTTACTTTAGATCCCAATACTGTGTTGAAACAGAAAACAATGATAGCATGATACACTTTTGAATTTGTACTTCAGTGAAGGCCTCGGCACTTAATGTGACAGATGGAATGTAAGCCTGCAGATGAAGGCCCCTGTTTTTGCAGGGAGTTGAAGTTTAGCAAATAATTCTACCTAAACCCAACATATATGTTTTCCCATATTCATAGAATTTTGCAGAGAGTACAATGCATTTTCTTGTTAGAACTGTTTGGTTAAAAAACTGCTGGGAAATATAAACAGGATTTCTGCATGTGACAAGGTAACATCAAACTCTGAAAACAAGAAGTCCTCCAAGCACAGAAAGATAAGTAGCATGCAAGCATTTTTTCTCTCTAACACCAGACTACTTGCTTTTCAAAATTATTTTTGCAAAATAGAGAGCTTTAGATCTCTGGAAGAAAAAGAAAAAAAATATCTGAATTATCTGCTATCACAGTTGATCTGTATGTGTAGCCAGAAAGTGAACTATGCTTACAGACAGTGAAAAAATGGGAACCAGATCCCGACTATGCCTACCAGGAGGAACTAACCTGTATCTTCCAGATCTGCAATTTTTGTACACTTTCTTGTGAGACACCCACTACTCTCTTATGGCATAACAGCTCTCATGAACCACAGAATAATACAGATTTAAATGACTGAGCCTATTACATACTGTGTTTAAGTACAGGACACTAACAAGCATACCTTGATGTTTCACACAAGAAATGTCACTACTTGAAGGAATATCCATAGAACTGGCCTAAGATTATTAGATTATTTTAAAAATACTAATAAAAAAAGTTTACAGTTATAAAGTACATACATAGTACAGTTTTATATAGTACAGTTATAAAGTTTGAATTCACATTTAAAATAAAAAATAAAATCCAGCCCTTACCTAAAGAAAAAAGTATTTTCTGATAAATTATTGTAAAGCAAAGCTATTAATTCAAACTAAGACATTAATCACTAACATATTCTAAAATATTCTGCATAAATAGTCCTAAACTGTATTTCTGTGTAAAGTGCTGGTTGATTGTTACATTCCACACCTAAATAGATCCAATTTAGTATGAAGCAAAAAAGAGAATCTATTCAGGATAAACCAACATATTATCCAATGAACAACAGATAGAGAAAAATAATCAAATTGTTTATCACAGAAAACTTACATCTAGTAGTGTGTGAAGATGTTGATCCTGGAAAACACTGTGAAGAAAATCTAAATCTTTTTCACTGCAGTCTGTAAGTGCATGAATTTCTTCCAGGCTGTCCAGTACCTGTGAGACTGCTCCTATGGGGCAATAAACAGGAAAAAAAAAAAAAAAGAATAAAAATCAATAAAGCAAAGACTCATGGTAAACTGAACTTTGGAAAATGAAACTTTCATCTGCTGTAACTGGAACGGGAACTTTAAAAAGCTGGAGTTTGTACAATAAAACTCGTAAAATAAACTTTATGTATGTTAACAGTGCCCATATATAGTGTAACTCTATGTAAGAAATTATTTAACTGAAGAGAGGTTAACACTTGTTCTTATTAAGCTTAGATTTCTACTATTTCAGCCTGGTTTCCAGTGATGTCTTATGACATCAGCTACTTGGATTACCTACCCAGCTGCCTATCCTCACCATTCTCACCCCAGTCTTCTCTTTTTACACTTTTTGAACTACTAGCCAGTTTCAAATACACATTCCAAACCAGTAAAAATTTGAAAGAATCAGTGCTCTCACAAATTCTTTTAAAGTCAGCATCTGGATAGAGAAGGGAAGAGAGATAAACATCTGACTGCTGTGTCTGCCAGAGGAGAAAAAGAGGCTGCAACATGAGCTCCAGTATTTGTTCTGCTCTCCTGCTTATCTCAGGCCCAGTTATAGCAGTTGCTACCTTTTGACCAGTTGATTATTTTGGGTCATAGGAAGATGGGGATGATTTTTATATGACGTAAGGGTGACTCACAGCAGGGGAGGATACAGAAACAGAACACAAATTCATAGTAAACCAGCCCATACTGGTTCCTTGTGGAACAATTTGTTTTAAAAGATAACAGTGATGTCTGCCACTTATATGCATTACTAGAATGCTAACTTTGGCTTATGCAAACATGCAGAGCCTGTGTCTTCAGTTTTTCCACACCGTGTAAGTATATGGAAAGGTAGTAGCATATCCAGTGTTGGTCTGTAAAAATGCTGGTATCAGACAGTGAACTGCTCAATAGTTTTCCATAAAGAAATTCTGGATACAGAATTCTATACATTCTGTATTCCACTAATTTCTCCTTAATGTGCTTATTCTGTTTACTTATTCATTTGCCAGTATCCTTTTGTCTAGGAACTATCTAAGAAAATGCTATATTTCTTGAAATTCCACCCTCCACTGTATGAACAATTATTATTCAAATGCTTTTGCTATCTATTATATTTTCAGAATATAATAAAAACAAAAAAAACCCAACTTCCTCTTAACTGCACAAGGAAACAAGTTAAATACACTTATTTCTATGAGAACCTTTAAAAAATGTAATGTACATCAAAAAAATACACAAAACCTACCGTACGAGATTTGTGACCTCATGGTTATAGAATGACAAGTAAGTTACAAGTCTAGAAACTTGCATCACATTTAGTACAAAACTCAGTTTAGGATTCTCCTCACAGTTCTTTGTACACCGAGGTTAAGAGCCATAGTATTTCCCTCACTCACAACTCATCGCTCAGGAGTAGTATGACTTCTTAGTCCTCTCCCATTAAATGTGTCTGACTGCACAGTAGTTCCAACTGGTGTATTCATTCATGTTCCTATAAAGAAGTGGTGGCTGGTCAGCAAATAAACATTTTGCCTTATTGTAGCTGCTGCACATGGGGTCAGGTGCATGGAACAAGAGGAAAAAAAACCCTCCATCTTTGATAATGAACAAGCATGCTCAGCTGAAAGGAACTGTCCATATTCCTCTGTTTCCAACACTGCTTCCACATCAGGGGGCACAGCAGGAAACCTGAGGAAATATAGGGACTGGGAATCTGCTGGTTAAGAGCATGGAATTATCACAGCTAAGCCTCAATGACAAGGAAGAAAAATATTACCTTGGGACCCAAAAGGGCCTGCATTAAGTTTAACATTTTCAGCATGTCAGTTAAAGTTTGGTGAACTTAGAGCTCTTCAATCCTGAAGGAAAGTATTTGACTTCCCAGGATGCAGATGTTTAGAAGGAAATTTGTTAGAATTCTCTTTTATTTCTATTCTTGTTATGCTCATAGTTTAAATTATTTCCTATCAAAACTTCACATTCTTGGTTCACCCTTTTGGTCTGTTTGGAGAGTTTAAGGAAAACTCAAGAAAAGATTCACTTCAGCGGTTTGGATATTTTAGAGTCTCTTAACGCTGCTCATGTTGCTCATAACCACTAAAACTTAAGCCAAACTCAGAGCCAATGAGAAGTACATTGAAAGTTGCCTGCAGTGCTGTATTACTGTGAAAAACACTGAATGTTCTTGACCACCACATTATTTATCTCACAGTATTATTAACTTTAGGAATTTTATTTTGTGGAATACTTGGAGGTCTTTCAAGTTGAAAAATGACATGTTACATCTCAACAAACTTTAAAAAAAATGTTTTGGAATCCCCATTATTCTTTGTTCATTAGGAAATTTTTTCTTCTGTCCATGGGTCACATTGAATAGATAGCTGTAAAAGAATGTTTCCAAGAATATCCTTAACAAAATTGATGATAAATTCTGACAGTGACTTCAATAATCCCACAAAATCACAGTTCTACCTCACTTTGTTTTTCACTTACAATATTACATTGTATCTACTACCATGTCTGTAATGCATTTGCAATAACATGCACCTCCATGAGGAAATGGCATAATAGCAATATACTGACAGGCATTTTTGTGAACACTTAAACTCTGTTACAGACATCTGGTTAAAAGCCTAAGAATATCTTTCAGAAGAGTTTTACATTCAGATCAAAGATACAAAATAAAATAAAGCAATCTTTACAGCACACTTGTGCCTAAAAAGATTTATATTCTATCTTACTTTAGCTGAATTTCTAACCTTTGGGGAAAGTGTAAATGCACTCAATATTTATAATTAAAGCTTGTATCCTCTAGAAATAGGATTTAATCTCTTTAATCTCTTTGCTCATTGGGGCAATCCCAAGCAAAAATACAGGCTGAGTGCTGAGTGGATTGAGTGCAGCTGTGCAGGGATCCTAGTGCCTGAAAAACCAGACATGAGCCCGCAATGTGTGAGTGCAGCCCAGGAAGGCAACCATAGCTTGGGCTGCATCAAAAGAAGTGTGTTCAGTAGGTCAAGTGAGGCAATCCTGCCCCTCTACTCTGCTTTGGCGAGATCCCCCCTGTGTTCAGTTCAGTTCAGTTCTGGGGCTCCTAGTGTAAGAAATGGAGCTGTTCGAGTGTGTCCAGAGGAGTACCATGAGTATGATCAGGGAGCTGGAGAACATCCCTCTGAGGACAGGCTGACATAGTTCAGAAATAGTTCTCCCTTACAGCTGAATTCTATCTCTACAGTCTTTGTAGTTCTCATACAGCATCCTTAATTCTGCCTAATGTTGGTACTGGTTCATCAAGTTGCAAGTAGAAAAAGCTTTGGTAAAAGAGAGTGTTGTTATTATATCCTGTATCCAGCTAGTCTAATCCGGAACACATGGTTTGGCTCAAAAAACTGAACTTTAGATGTAGGTAGCTGTTGCTTACCTCTTCCCAGAAGAGGGAAGAAGAAAATAAAAGAAAAAGGATTACAAACACCCACTTAAGTCTTGGTCAGTCATAAACACTCCTTTGAGCAATGAGAATTTGTTAGAGGAAACCAGATCTTGTTTAAATACAAAACTATAAAGCTGTGACCTTTTTGCAAGTCTCCTGCAATTAGTATTCCAGGAAATGACTCTGCAGAAGCCCTTATAGCAACCATTATAATAATAGTATGCTTTATTAAAGAGACACTGACAAAATCTGAATGCATTAGATTTGTAGAACCACATAAAATTAAGTTCCTGACATCAATCACTCATTTTAACCTGTTCATTCCCATAAACTACCTTAATTGTATTGGCTTTTCAACTATTCTTTATGGTGTATAAATAGGTAAGTATGTCTTTAAGATTTTACAGTGGTTTTTAAATGACTAACCAAAGCTTAGGTGCTATTTCCTATTTCTCTGTATATCACAATTCAGTCCTTATGCCAGTCAATCTACAACCAACACAAGTTGATTTTTTTCATTTCTTGGCTGTGTTCTTGTGTGTATCTGCTGGAAATGAAATTAAAAATTAATCCTGGCTGTTGAAGCACAGCACAGAAGGTAGGATTTACATTTCACCTTGTTTCTGAAGAGGTCTCAGGCTGGCATATACAGCAAGGACAGAAGAAAAAAACATCAGAAATGGTTAGATTTTAGAGTGATCAAATATTAGAATCACTAAATGAAATCACTCAATACAATCGCATAAGAAACAAGTATGAGCATTACTATAAAGTGAAGTTATTTTCAGGAAAAAAAAAGAAAATAAAATTGTGAGATTCTGTGTCCTGGTTTGGGTGAGAATAGAGCTGGTTCTGTTCAGTGATTTTACTTTTCAGTTCAGTTCTTCTAACTCACTGCACTGTCTGAAGTGAGCAGCCTGCTTTCACAGACAGTGTCTGCTGCTGGCAGTGATAACACCCCATGTTTAGAGTTACTACCAGGGGTTGGTGGGCAGACCAAGGCCACTGCTGGATCTTGTGTGCCACACTGAGGGGTGCAGGAAAGTGAAAGGCCACACCTGCAGGGAGGAGTGGACAGAGCAATTGACCCCAAACTGACCAACGACGTATTCCATCCCATATACGTCATATTTGGTATAAGGCAGAGGAATCTGGAGGGTCTATAGCCGCTCTCTCTCTGGGGACTCCTGGGCTCCTCTCCCCTCTTGGACTGCTTTGCCAGGCTTGGCTCAGGTCCTCTTTTGGTTCCTTCCTTGGAGCATCCCAGGAGGACTCTGTAAAGTTCTGCCTTTGATCCCAGCCAGTGTATTCCTGAATCCTGTACCAGAACCCATCTCCTGAACACAGCTCCCGTCTGCTGCGGGGCCCAGTCTGGGACTCCCCTGGTGC